>ULGT01000006.1:344862-373620 GCA_900519025.1 Yarrowia porcina
CCCCCCCCCCCCCCCCCCCTCCCCCAAATGTTATAGCTATTCTTTAATAGAGAGTAGATACATGTCATGCTACACTCAGAGTCCCATATTAGTTCCAACATGACATCTTAGAGATGTACCAACTACATGTACCTGAGGTATGTACCATACACATCCCATGGTTCATAAATATCATTGAATAAATAAATATAGTGTATACGCACACTCCTCAATTTGCTCAAGTGTCTATAAAAGGAGGCGATCTCAACCACACTTCACCCTAGCACTCAAAGGAGTATAACTATCCCGTACGAAAGAGACCATACCAAGCTCATTCATAGAACTGGGAGGAATAAGTATCCATAGCAAACAATAAACCGACACATCTCGTGCCGTAAAAAATGACTTGATAAATAAATATAGTGAAGACGCACACATGTCTCTTCGCTGATTAGTCCTGTAAGAGAATGACAACACATCTCATGGTCCTCAGAAGTATGCTAATAGTCCCATAACAGAAAGTAACCGCACACATCTCGTGCTCTTTTTTCAGTAAATAAATAGGGAGAATACGCACATTCTCGTTGAACGCACTCAACAACTGTCCTATAAAACAATCCCTCCACCACACCACCTAAACTACCCTGTATGACAGTGACCATACACTTCATACCTCCTAGATGTGATAGCAGGCTTGAGTCGTACAAGTAAGTAAACTAAACACATCTCGTGCTCTCACCAATGATTTAATAAATAAATAAATATGCTCAATAGGCACACACCTTGCTTCACACAAATGTTTTAAGTGCCCTCAACTCCTGCCTAACCTCACACATCTCGTGTTCTAAGAAATGAGCTAGTAGTACTGTCAGAGAGAGTCATCTCACAGTTCTCAGAGATAGAACAAAAGTCCTATAACACAATAAACGCACACTTTCGCTTCGCTCAAGTGTGCTAACTGTCCCTCAATCCTCCATGGTCCCACACACATCTCATGTCTCTGGGAAGTGCGTTAGTAGCCTTGTTAGAGACAGTGAAGACAAGAGAGTGACCTGCCACAGCTTATCCCCCATAAGAATGAGGCAAAAGTCTTGTTGAAGAGAGTGACCTCGCACACATCTCGTGCTTCGCACTCGAAATGTGCTATTTGTCGTTAGCCCGTGACCTCACACTTCACCTTACAACTAGAGGAAGTACCCTATAGTAGTGAAGACACATACCTCACCCTTGAACTCAAGAAGAATTGCCCTGCACCAAAAGTAAACGCACACATGTCGCTTCTCTCAAATGTTTCAGATGCCCTCAAGTCCTGCGTAACCTAACACATGTCGTGCTCCACATGCAGAGTGAATAGTCATGTCTATCACAGTCCAATAGCAACGATTGAAGGCAGACCCAGAAAGTAGATGTGAGAAAAATGGACTGTAATATGATAATGAGTGGAGACATACATACCATGCGCTAGCCTAAGGTGAGACAACTGTCCTGAATCTAAGACTACATGCACACTTCTAATGTTCCTTAGATATCAATAAATAAATAAATATGGTGAGTGTGCACATCTCGTGCCCAGCACTCAACAACTGTCCTCAATAGTTCCTCTACTTCACAGCCTCACACTTCATCCTAGCACTGGTAGAGTATAACCATCGTGTAAGAGAGTGACAGCACCTCAACCTAGAACTGGAGGAACATGCCCTCGAACAGAAAGGAAACGCACACCTTATGTACCACAACCAGGGTGATTGAATAGTACCATATTAGTCCCTCACCAAACACATCTCATCTCTTAGAAGTGCGTCTATAGCACAATGGTAATTAGTGACCGACACAACCAGAAGCAAGATGATAGTCCTATAACAACCAACAAACGCACACTTGAGCGAAGCGAAAGTGTGCTAGTCGTCCCTTAATCCTCCATGGTCCCACACCTTCTGATGTCTCTGGGAAATGAGCTATCAGAGAGTCATCTCACAGTTCTCAGAGATAGAACAAAAGTCCTATAACACAATAAACGCACACTTTCGCTTCGCTCAAGTGTGCTAACTGTCCCTCAATCCTCCATGGTCCCACACACATCTCGTGCTACGCACTCGAAATGTGTTATAGGTCCGCTCGTCGACCCTCTCGTGCTTCGCACTCGAGGTTCTCCTCGCTCAGTGCCACACCTCCCTTCCAAAACTCTCTCCCTCCTTCAACACCACCTGAAACGCCGTCCCCTGGATATCCATCGTCCTCTCCGCCACCTGAGTCCCCCACCATTGAGGAGCGTTGATATTAGGCAACTGCAACGACACGAAAATCAAAGCAGCACTCATAGCCAGTCCCACGTCCAACCCTGCACTCAATGTATAATTGTATTTTGCCCACCAATTGAACCATCTCCTCTTAATCAGCCAGTTGAAGATGTACCCTACTACACACCAAGAAGCGTAGTTGTAGGGAGTAGCTGGAGGGATTTGGGACGGTCCATTAAAGAAAACCGGCCAATGGATGAACTTCAATCTCGAGTTTGGATGCCGTTTCAACCATAACCATGAAAAAAACGGCAAGGCTGCTCCTACCAAAAACATCCATAACAAGCCATGGTACAACTGTCCTTCTCCAAAGATTCGTCTAGGACCGACCAGACCCCAAATAACCGACGCGGAATAAAACACCTGGACCTGTGGACATGAGAAATTTGTCTTTTGGGACTCCTCACAAAGATCTGGGATGGCTTTTTGGGCCCATTCCACCACTGCAAGCTGACAAATACTTCCCCAGGTAGTGGCCAAAATCTGGGCACAAAACATGACTCTGGGAGCGATTTTCAAGTAATGCCCGAGTTTCAAATCCACCAGAAAATTCAACGCCTGAGCATTGGAAATGTACCCGAAAGTTTTGAAAAACATCATACCTACTGGACGACCGGGTAAGATGTACCCAACAACAAACTCAGTGAGGACATTGAGACCCATGGAAACGTTGGTAAGAGCAGCAATCATGCCTGCGGGGATTAGTAAGCCTCCTGCAATGAGTAGAGCAATGATTAGTGCCCAAATAGGCAAGTCTGTTTCCCATACTGAGACGGTGACACATGCCAAAGCAAAACAAATGGCCAAAACCAGCCCGTACCACCATTCCGGAACCTCGGGGTACTTCCTCATGAGCTCCATGTGCACGTCATCCGGTTCTTTGCGGCTATGTTTCCAGTAGTACATGATTTCTTTGCCGTGGAAGAGAACGGTATGGACGACAGTAGAAGTGATGGCAGCAAAGGAGACTCCATAGGAAAGAGCAAAGGTGGTGGAGAGGTACAAGGGAGAGTAAGATTCGTATTTTTTCACGTCGAGTTCAAACTTTTTCTTCCCTCCTTGGATCAACGGCTTGAGCACTTTATCTGCATCATAACTCTTTTGAAATCTGTCGTACGATAAAGAATCACTCATGGGCAGGTAACGTCCATACCAGGCGTTTGAATAGTGCAAGATTGGCGTGATTATCCAGAATATCACCACCACTCCCGCTGCAACGTTTCCAATCGAGAAAAACGGAGGTACCAACGGACTTCCAATGTACCCTGCAATGACATTCCAGTCGAAATTGATGGGAATAAGCCCTAGACCCGAGGAAGAGCCGAAAATCTGGTTCACAATCACGTTATCCGGTGCTGCATAGGTCACAAACGCGAAATTCGACAAAAAGGGAGCCAAATACCCGGGTAACCAGTTCCATACAAAGTAAATCGAAAAGACGATCAAAAAGAACCGAAGACGCGAAATCTTCCACCCATCAGCAGTATGATTCACGTTCATATGAACATTGGTCAGAAAAGTGGTAGTCACCAAATTACTGGGCCAAATGAGAGAGGCTGGGTACACCAAGATACGGCGACAAATACCGGCCATTCCATAGCCCAGACATTGGACACATATCGACGAGACAATGGAGAAGCCCCAGCCGAAATAGGTATTGTTGTACCGGTGTTTCATCGTCAGAACAATGACGGGAACATACGATACTCCAGTACCGTAAGAAACATTGGCCATGACAATAATCAGACAATGTTCCTTGATATTGAACGGCGAATCGTTCAGATAAATGTTAGTAAAGGGGATCCGCCAATTGGGCATAAACTGGTCCCAAATACGGCCCATGGGCCATGCAACCATTGCTGCAAAGAAGGAAGAAATGACAAAGGCTGGCCAATGGAGGGTGAAGAGGATATTGAGTCCAGAACAAATAGTGACGAGAAATATGCCAATAACCCACATTCGAGGCGTGTTTTGAGGCATACTGGGGTCATCAGTAGCAGGAACAGCCGCCCGAACTTCAGGGTAAGGGGAGTTGATGGGTTTTTTCTTGCCAACGGAGAATATAGAGGTGGTTTCAAGTTCATATTGGGAGTCGAGAGAGGTGGCATCAATATGATCATGTGATTTGTCGAAGGAGGAGTCATTACGTAAGCTAGAGTCGATACGGTCACGTGACGTGCTATAGTCGATATGATCACGTGACTTGGAAAAACTGTGATTCCTCTCCTCATCCTCCTCCTCATCTCTCTTTTGACCCCTCTCCAGGTCTCGTCTTAGTAAGCCGGCACGTGAGTCGTTACTGACCACAGAACTGTACCGATCGTCGATATAGATGGGCGTCAATTCTGTGTCAGAATCTGAATCGCTGTCGTAGGTGTGATGGCTGTAGCTCATGGCATGGGTTGTGGTGACTAAAAGTAGGGCTAGGGTTGTTTTTTGGGATAAAAAGTTGATGGTTTTGTTCGGTATCACGTGACGAGTCGAATGGTGGTCGTTTTGTCGTGGAAAACCCGCTATTTCCGCTCTTGTAGTCGTCCAATTGACCTCTCGTGTGCAGTATCTCAAACTTGCAGCAGCCGTGCATATCCACCTTGCTTATCAGTAGGTAGGGTAAGTTGGGGAGGAGGGTTTGAGGGGGGATAAAGGGGAGTCGGAGGGGAATGAGTGGTACGGTTGGAATGCTGGAGATGAGGAGAGTACGGTGGTGGTTTTGGAATTGTGATTGGAGTAGTATTGAGGGAGTTGGGTAAAGTGGGTGGGCAGGTGGAGACTTCAGGGTTTACTTAGGGGATGAAATATAGGTAGAGTGGTGAAGATGGGTTAGGGGATGATACTTTCTAATTACAGCCTATTATTACAGGGTTAGGGTAGTTGGGTCACGTGATGGGCTGGTTTTGGGAAAATTGGAAGGGTTGGTGGAAAATTGGGGATGTTGAAGGGGGGGTGGCTGAGGTGTAGTTGATGTTTAGTTGGGAGAGTAAGTAATGTTAGTTGAAGAAAATGTGTGAGTAGTGAAAGTGACTGGAAATGGGGTATTTAAGAGGTTGTGAGAGTTGGGAGAAGTGTAGCTAGTATATGGTATTTATTTCTAGCAGTTTTCAGCTCTTCTTTTTGTTATAACTGGGAGATACAGTGAACTAATGGGATACATTTTATTAAGAGGAGTACACATGGAGAAGGACAGATATCTGATGTAAGCTGTAAAAGTACAAGTAGTGTTATAAGAGGCTGATATAATGCGTGAGTCAAAATGAGAGAGGCTGTATATGAAATTACTGGTGTCTTTCTATGATCATTATGTCTACCTTTACACCTGAGTGTATAAGGATGAGATGGAGAGGGCACTTGAAACACGGAAAACAACAAATAAAAGATCAGGGAGTTGACAAAACCACTCTAGTGCTCTTAGAGACCTATAATTTTTAGTTAATGAGTCTATTTGGCTTCATTATTCGAGTATCTTGCTTATAGTCGTGTGTAACTCATGTGGACAAAGTATGAAACAGCATTGAAGAACAGATACGACTCAAGAGACAGCAGAGAGTCTTTGTAGTGGGTCTAGTACATCAGGAAATCACGTCAGTCAAGTCTCTGAGTCTCAAAGGGGATTTACTATGTGCCTACTTGTATCATAGTACATGTGAAACTAAGAGTATCGTATGTCCCACCGGTAGAATACAATAAAGGAGGAGACAAATGACGGAAAATTGTGTTATTACATCCTGTAAACCTCAAAGATATATTTTACAAACTTTCCTGTGATATCTCTGATTGAATTCGGGATTTATGTTGTATTTCTTTGCTGAGACGAGTGTAACCACCCTGGAACAGTAGCACTTGGAAGAGCAGAGAAATGAGATATGAAGAAAAGAGAAATTAGCTAGTACTCTTTCATACTGACTTAACTGATCTTCTAAGCTTACCAGCTTTCAGTGGTCTTATTTGATCTTATTAACCTGCATCTTGTACCCTCACCCGTATGTGAGATTAGACAAGTCCGTCTAATAGCTCCAGAGAGTCGAAAAGAGGCCGTCAAGTCTATAAAGAGGTATATTAGAGCTCTAGAAAAGCCTAGGTCAACTCCTTGACACCGCTGGAGCGTTATCGACTGAATTATGGACAGGTCTTTAACATACCCGTAATGACAAATGTCTAAATAACGGCTCAGAAAGCACCTAATCGACACGGAAAGCCGTTTTGGAAGGTCTCAGAGAAGTCTAGAGATTCTTTATTGAGCACCCGACTTGATCCGCACTTCTATGGTCAGGAGTATAGTGGGGCGGATCTGAGACTAGCTAGGGAAAGCGATTGGGGAGGTATAGAGGTAAGGGGAGTTGATCGGAATACTCCAACGACGCTAGGGAACCAGAAAATCAACTTTTTTTCTCTCAATTCGTTCTGAAAGTGCTCATTCGGGCAGTTCTGAAGAAGCCATATATGAGAAGAGAAGAAGACGTGAAAGTGCAATAAAAACACGTCAAAAACACTCAGAAACTAATGGTGTGGCATTTAAACTCTCGCTCAGTCCCGATACCTACTTTTCCATTGTCTTTACCCCCACTATGACCGCTCTTGCAGCTAAGACAGGTCTTAGATGTAGTGTATTGGTACGGAAGATGGTACTTTTCCAAAGTCCGAAACGGGTTTTTCCGAAGAGACCTTAAAGGATAGTGATAAGAGGCCGTTGGTGATATATAGGTGCTTTTATAGTGACATTGGAGGTGCTATGATTACTGCTAAGGATGCTTTGCTTACTAAGAGAAGACGTCTTGAAGATATAGTACGTCCGTACGTCCGTAGTAGGGTAGTACAATAAAGTACTACCTAATGGCGAGTTTTTTCACCCTGACCTTTCTGAAAACGTTCATTCTCTCCACACGGAAGACTCAATGGGTATTGTATCCTGTGAGACAGTACTCTGAGACCCTGCTACTGGTCATGCACGACTCACTGACGATGTTGTGGAGGGGTAGATGGAGGGGTAGATGATCTCGAGATCATGGAATAGATGTTGAGTGATCGAGAGAGGGGGGGAACATAGCCTGAGAGCTCAAGTGAGATATAGTGCTTAGGGTAAGGCTAAGTAGAGAGAGTAATGGAGCACCACTCAACAGAAAAGATTGTGTGACAAGTATAGATGAAATTTTGACAGGTTAAAGAGTGCCACTCAATAATCCAGAATATTCTTTCAGCTAGTGTTTTGGGTGTCTTGATGGCCAAATAAGTACCCTAATAAGATATACCTCTTCTATGTCGAAGTACCACCATAACTACCCATTCCAGGCAAACAGAAGTCCCAAATCTTCCTCCTTACGCTTCTCCCACCCAAATAACCTACGACGATCTGTGGGGTAAGTACAATGGCTTTGGTGGCTTCAGAAAATAAATGTATAATATGTAACCTGGAGGAACAGACTTAGCCGTACCGGTGCGGACCAAAGGAAGAAGAACTACAATAAAAAACACGTCTGAGTCGTTAATAACGTCTCCTAGTGCCCTGAAAATACTCACTAGCATTTTTCACTGGATAATAGCTCTCTACTATACATCTTCAGAATGTATACATGTACCTCTATAGACCGATATAACTCCATTGAATACCCCAAAATGGCCACCCTAATGATATTGGTACCCCCCAACCACTCTAAACGTCTTTAACGCTTTCAGTTCACCCACTTTCTGTTTTTAAACACGTCTCGAGACGTTGCAATGTGGGGTAAGAAGGGTTAGGTAAAGATGATGTCATGAGGTCTATTTGGAGTAGACACGGGTAAAAAAAAGTCAAACAACCACATCCCTCAACCCTTCTGTCTGTCTTTAACTTTCATTTCGGTTAGGTACATGGATTATGCTTCAACGTCCCCTCGCCAAGAGAGATAAGCGGAGGGATAAAGGGGGAAATGAAGCGATTATGAACAAGGGGAGTTTACCAAACTACTAAGAAACGCTCATTTATCCGGAATATCAACTTTTACCCCTTTTTTACCCCCTCATTCAGCTTATTTTTGCACCTCTTCTCTTCTCTCCATTTCCCGGAGAACTCTACCCGAAAGAGCCGTTCAAATAACTCATTGGGCCACGGCTGTGCGAACTCGAGATGTGGGGGGACGTAGGAAGCGGTTGGAGGTGGTTTAGAAGTGTTTTCGTGTTTTTTCGTCAGTTTTTGAGCAAACTAGAGAACTATGTATTGTTGTCTATAGAGAATACTAATACCTCAATTGAACCGGTAAAAGTCCACCAAAAACGCTCCAAAAAAGACCAAACGCTTCTAGTGCACCTCTAGCATAGTTCTACCATAGTCCACCTTTAGTTTACCCCACACACGTAACTTCAGGGATGTATTCTTTTACGGAACATCTTTTTGGACGGGCCATGACTACATATGGAGAAGTGGTATATATAGATGTAGAGAGGAGGTGAACCAGCTAATCACTCAACTATGCCTCAATCAACCTCCTCCGACTCCCCTTTGGAGTTTGAATCTCCCTATGAAGACAAAGTCGAAGTGGACCATTTGGAGAATGGAGACACGTCTGAGAACGCCAAGACGTCGACAGATCATATTGAACATGCCAAGGAGGATGCCCAGCATGTAGAGGATGCCGGAGACGCTTCAAACCCGCTAGGAGATGTGTCAATGTTCAAAAAGACCACCTCCCCAGACTCTCTCGAGGACGGCCAAATAACCACCCTATCTCCGAAGCAAACCCACCACATGAAATTCCACCGCTCCTTGGCCATCGCATGCCAATGTCAAGCCTTTTACGTATCTCACATCGTCTCCAGAGACGTGATTGGGCCAGCTCTAGGGGCAGGAATCCTCCAATACAACCATATCTCTATTGACCAATATGAATGGACAGAAACGGCTCTTTACTTCCCCTACGCCTTTCTAGCCATTCCGTTCGCCTTCCTGTTCCTCAAAGTGAACATTCGCATCTGGTTTGCCGTCGAAATGTTCTGTTGGGGACTCTGTATCTGTCTTTTAGGAGTGTGTCATAACTATGCAGGACTGGTGGCTGACCGGGTGATTATGGGTGTTTGTATGAGTTTTTGCTTGCCGGCCGTTCTTCACGTGATCTTCCAATGGCATGGTCGCTACGAGGCCCAATTTGTCTTTGCTTGTGCCTGGGGAGCAGCCTGGTTCATGGTCCCTTTGTTCACTCTTATAGCCATTGCTCTGGGTCTAATCCACGACAAAAAGCTTGGCTGGTCTTGGCAGTTTTTCATCACCGGAATCTGTGGATGTATTCAGACTCCTCTCATTTGGAGACTGCTTCCTGAGTACTTTTGGAGCGAAAAATGGATCAGAAAACATGGTCAAGAGGGGTCAGAGTTTTTTAAACAATTCACAGAAGCAGATTACGCAGGAGGGAACCCTGTAGAACCGGTAGAGACGCCTTTTCAGGGTCTTTTACAGGCTTTAAGGGATCCTATAGTTTGGTCTTGTTCTGTTCTAGGATTGTTCACTTACCATGGCCTAGACTGTTGTTATGCTCTTCTAATGACCCCTACCCTGATGACGGTAGGAATGACATCAGCTATAGCTCAGTTGATATGCTGGACTATGATTGTTTTTGGATGTTTTTGGACAATTCTTCAGGGTTGGGTTTCGTTCAAAATGAAGATGAACTACCCCTTCTTATTGGTCAACTTCTTACTGACAATCATTGGATGGGCTCTGATTCTGTGTAAACCAAGTGACACAAACCCATGGATCAAATTCGGAGGAGGATGGTTCGTTATTCCAAATACAATGGCGGCTTTTGTCACGGTGGCTTGCTGGCTAGGAAGTAATGTCCAGGGCAGAAATCGACGTCTTATGAGCTTTGCCATTTTTGCTATGGTATCAGATACGTTTGCAATTATCGCTTTGAGAACGTTTGTGGCTAGGGAAGCGCCTCAGTACCATCGAGGATGCTGGATAGCTATGGGATTTACCATCGGGTGTGTTGTGTTGAGTACAGTCCTGAGAGTGTGGTTAGGGTTGAGGAATAAGAGGCAAGAGTTTGTCTATCTACTATAAGTGCTGGCGTAGCCAGTACTTGTAAAGAACTCGTCTCGTACTTGTAAAGAACTCGTCTCGTACTTGTAAAGAACTCGTCTCGTACTTGTAAAGAACTCGTCTCGTACTTGTAAAGAACTCGTACTCGTACTTGTAAAGAACTCGTACTCGTACTTGTAAAGAACTCGTACTCGTACTTGTAAAGAACTCGTACTCGTACTATAAAGAACGAGACGAGTAAATTCTACTCTACACTCGAAACTTTTGGTGGGAAGTTTCAATGAAAAGTAGACGCTCGTGGGAGGGAGGCTATTAAGATAGTTCTTGTACAGTTATACATATCTTTTTCTCCTCCATGAGGGTTACTTTCGACTGTTGCATGCGGTGTGCCTTTCAGAACTCAAGTCGATTTAACTCGAAACTTTTGGTGAACATAGTCAATAAAAAGTAGATGATCAGGACCATTTCGACGAGATGAGTCCTTTGGTGAACTTCTCTAGCCTTTCCCACTAGTAACGGACGTGCTTTAGTTCACACCCTCCTCACACCTACGCTGAGTAAATGTCTTCCCAACTCGAAACTTTTGGTGAACATGATCAGTGAAAAGTTTATCAGGAGGTTTATTGAGATATAGAGATAAGTTATTCGTCTTTTGATTTGTCAATTTCAACTTCTAGGCTTAAATATGGTCCTATGTTCATGTACGGTAGTTAGGTGTGGCCATAAAGGTATAAGAAGGAGGATAAAGAAGGTACAAAAGCGAAATGAAGGAAAAGAAGTTGATTTCCTGTAACAGTGAGTAGTTATAAAAAGCATTTTCGAGTCTTCAAGTGAAATTGAGGTCATTCCGATGTTTTGAGCGTAGTGCTCTAAGAAACATATGGGTCATAATGAGAGTAAAAATAGACAACATGGGTAGTTAAAAGGTTTTGATGACTCTATCCGACTCATTATCAACTCCATAGTTCTCTCTGACTTCTTCTTTGTATCGTATCCATCTCTATGTTGTTCTCATGACTAGGATACATCAAATGGAGAATTCTCCCGAATTTTACATAAAAGTAAAGATTGGAGAGTTCGGATCTGGAAAGATACCCAGTATTTTAGATCATCGATAGCTTCATATTGCTTCTTTTGATCGATTCAGTCTCCCTGTGGAGCCTTGCCCTGTTGTTACTTGTACTGGAGCATACAAGAACAGTTATGATGGATTAAAAGAAAGCAAAGTGCCCAAAAGTGCTTTTGATATAGCATTAACAGATGCGTCTTGATTCCAATGTCATTATTTGGCTTGGTACTTCTCTTTTGGTGGTAACAACCTCGACGTATTTCCGTGAATATGACAGTAGATGTGCCCTTAGTTCATACCCTCCTCCCATCGAGTAGATGTCTTCCCATCTCGAAACTTTTGGTGAACATAATCAATAAAAAGTAGACAATAATGATCAGTTTGTCAAACATAATTGTTTGGTGAACTTCCCTTGCCTTTTCCACTGGTAACAGATGTGCTTTAGTTCATCCCCTCTCGTACCTAGGCTAATGAGTATATGTCCTTCCATCTCGAGATATTTGGTGGGGATTTTTTATAAAAAGTTGATTTTCGTGATGGGAAAGTTGTAGAGATTCTTTCTAGACTTGTTTTGCATAACTTTCTACTTCAGGTGTCATTTCTGGTCTTGTTCTGAAACAGGACATGGTCAAGAGACTTCCCCTGAAAACAGTAAGAGTACGAGTATGAGTACAAAGTAAAGTACAAGAGAAATGGTGCTAGTACAGATCAGCTAATTACAGGTCATAGACTACTCTTGTACATCTTTTGGAGTTCAAGAGGTCTTACTCTGTCTTCGGTTTCCATCATTACTATAGTGCCTGTACTAGAGAGTCTTATGTGAGATCGTCGAAAAATAATGGTCTAACAATGTTTCTGGAAGCACCATGTAACTTAATATCAACTTTAGGATGTTCTAGACCAGCATTACTGCTCTTTATTGTCTGTTCTGAAAACATCAATATCAGAGAGGTATAGTCAGACACGGAGTAGACCGGAAAAGTACCGAAAATGACCAGAAAAAAAGTACAACCCACTACCATCTAGGCACTACTCGGTATATGACCACTTTTGGTTTCAGTTGGCACTCAATACTGATACTTTACCTCTATCTTGTGAACTACTAAGATAGGAACAGCTGAGAGCAGTCTATGAAGCAGAAATGAATCCAAACCGATAAAAAAACCGTACCAATAAAAACTAGGGCCTCAATAACAATACTTTACAGCTTATTAAGTTCTTGGTAGGGCTGTATGTCTATTTCACCCCAGTAACTCAGCGTAGGTATATTGAAAGAGATTGAGCTCATAACAGGCAGCTAAAAGAGACGCCAAAGAAGATATAAGTGTGTTTTATATATCAAATTGATCCTTGCAACGCACTAATCAGTTACATATACTTTTCTTCAGCAGTTCTCACCAAATGTCTCGAGATAAACACCCTTCTATCCTCATTAGAGACATCATGAACAGGACAGACACATGCAATCTGATATGTGGAAGATTTATTTGATTTACCGGTACCAAAATGATCACCTCGGCGAGACCATCAGACCTATCTACTTTGCTTAGTAGGTGTCCACCAAAAGTTTCGAGTTGGAGACACTTTTATCATCCCATACTGTAGAGATACGTTCACGAACAGAGAAGATATCTTAAGTCTGAAATACCGAACAAAATACAGACTTATTTATACCAAAAGATTCAGCAAACCAAGCTGATCAGTTTTGTCAACTTCTCATCCAAACTTCCCACCAAATGTTTCGAGTTATCGACCTCTCCATTTTCTCCTACCTAAGAAAGGGTGTTTTTTGACACAATAATATATGTATCGAAGGAAATATAAAGACACTAATACCACTTATCAGATGCGAGAATTCCAGCTGTAGAGTTATTTTTACTGTATAATGTGTTTATTCCACACTTATTCAATTAACAGTTCTGGCTGTAAACCAGACTTCCTAAATTGACAGTTTAGGTCCACTAAAAGTCATCACGTGACATATTACTAACTGCTACACCCATATGAACCATTTTCCATCAAAAAAAAACATACAATTTCCCCTCATAATTGGCACTTTACATTTCCCACATTTTGGTGGACCTGGACCCATCAAAAATAGTCTAGAGTAGGATCCTCGAAATGACTTGGTGCCACTCTACAAGACGAAGTAGAGCAGCTACAGCTATAATAATTTGTGCAAAATGATCACAAGGCTCGTATAAACACAGCAGTACTCTTCTTTTCTCTCTAACTCTTCTAGTTCCCGTTCCTACTATGACGTTCAGTGCTGTATCTGTTACTTTAGCTATTTCCCTTCAACTCCCAAATTCTGCTTTTTGAGAAACTGGGAGTTTTCTGAAAAAACTGAAAAAGTCCAAACTAAGGGTAAACTGGATTTGAGAAAGTTTAGTTGGGGGATGAAACGGTATTAGGGGGGAGATAGAGATGAAATAAGAGAAGCGTTGTAATGGGGAGCTGAGGAGAGTGTCGTAGTACTCGTGGATTCTGATTTGGGACATTATTTGAAAAAATCCTGCTTAGTCAGCAGAGTTATTTTGACCAAAAACTGGATGTTCTCCTGGGCTGGTATAGGGGATTTTGGAGAATACTCAATACTGAAGGAAAATGGCGGAAAACTAGCCTGGAAGATAGAGCAGGGTCGTAGGAGTATATCAGTATGTTTTTACCCTAATCTAGAGCCAAGAGGACCTTTTCAGTGAGGTCCAAGTTTCTCTACATTTGAGAAGATGCTATTTCTACTGGTTTGGCTCGTATTGGAAGCTCAAAAAGTTGATAATTGTATTTATCAAGTCGGTAAGATCATTTTGATACCGATATTGTAGTGACAATGTCAAAATTTAGCTCCATAATGTGGAAGAGCTTTACCGAATATAACAAGGTACCGGTACCGATATCCTATAGCTGCAGGGAGCACTACGATGATAGAAGAAGAGACTTGAAAAAGCTGTCTGCCATCTACGTTTAGCAAGAAAAACGATTCAAGTCAGCTCCTGCACTTTTATTCAACTTTTCTTCTTCAATTTATGGAGTCATTCCTACCATGATACCTAGCAGAAGTCAATGAAGCAGTATAATGTAACTATTGTAGTTGAAGGAGTTGAAAAAAAAAAGTGAAGACTCTAGAGACTGTAATAATGATCTTCTCATTCTTATATGTATCGCTATACTGACACATGATTAACAACATGGTACACCGACTGGCTTAATGGGATGAAATAACTGTAGCTTCAATTTCAGAGAGTGCTATATCTTAAGGACTACACTTACAGTGAGTTACAGCTACAGGTAGAAGAGTACCACTAGAGAGATGGTACAAGTACTAAAAAACCATCTCGAGAATATACCCTTTCACAAACACAATTGGGGACTAGAGACGTCATGTCAAGGACTTTAAGGAGCTTCCAGAGGTTAAGAGTGATATGGACTATAAACCCTTCCAGACATACACCTACAACTTCAGGTACCACCAGTAGCACTACACTCTGTAGACAGCTAAACTTCCACCATGAAGATATTGTATCTTGATATCTAGATCCTTCTTTGACAGACAATACAGACCGACCAATCTATTGTGGAAGGCTACAACACCTACAACTTCAGGATCCTCTTCTACAGCCATGGAGATTGATTCTTCTACAGCTACGGATCATATAGCACTTTACTATAGGTACCTTTCTCATACCTCTGTGATACCCTCATAAATCCTCCAGTTGATTTACCGAGTAAGTAAATGTCAACCTTTGCTATGCCTAAGTAGAGCTTGAGGCCATAGAAGTATTAGCTGAAGGTAGGAATTGATTTGGAACATGTCAGACGTGTAATACCAGTTCTGTACTCTTCTTTCACCTGAATTCAGCTTTCGTCTGTCAATTGATAGAAATATGCGAGTGACTAACTGATAGGCAATAAGAGGTGTTGTACTAGCTGTAACACTCCTTCAACTGCAGTCTTCATCTTCAGAAAAGTACTGCACGTGACCCAGTAAGTCCACCTGGTCTCTGTGTTTTTTTTGTATTAATTACAATGTCACCGTCAGTTCCGTTAGTTCCGTTAGTATCACGCCTCATCATCGTCCACACTGCCGTTCAAAAGGGCAGTTCTCTCGTCGACCTTTTTATCTCTGTATTCAAACGAAACAGCCATGATAAGAAGCACTCCTTGAAGAGTAGCTGCTACAAAGGTGACGGCCCAGGTGGACCATTTCGTTTCAGGTCGTAGGGCTAGGGAAAGAGCCCAAATGAACCCTCCGGGAGTCTGAAGACACATCATGGGGATGGAAAGGGAGCCCACGTGACCCAGATTGTACGTGGTGTAAATCTGAGGTAGGTACTGGACACAAGTCAACAGGGCAGCCAGCACTCCAAACACATCTGCCACTGTTCGTGTATAACTTCCAGTTACCTTGGAAACCACACATATCAATGCAGAAACCACAAACGACGCTGTTACAAGTGTAGTCACCTTTTTGATCTCCTCATACTGATTCTGGTCCGCTTGTCTGCGGGCAAAAATCAAACAAAAGATGGGAATTGTGTAAAACATGGAAGCCTGACAAAAGATCTGAACCACTCCCAAAGACGCAGAAATGCACTCTGTGGCTCCCAATTCCCGTTTACAACAGTGAACCACGGGGTCAGCCAACATGGCGATATTGGCAAAGAAAAAACCACCTGAAAGGGATCCCAGCAGTAAAAAAGAGGGGGAAATTCCTTCTGCACTTTTCCGTTTCACAATCTTGTACAACTGAGGAGCATAAGACGCAAACATGCCGAGAGTCATGAGCACAGACACTCCAAAGTTGATTTTCGCCGTCCGCGTATCAAGATTGTAATCTGAGCATTGGGGGGGAGTTAACGGAGGAGACATGATGACAATGTTGATGTAATAAGGAGAGCAAAGTCACGTGAAAAGAATAAACGGATGTTTGGTCACGTGATAAGAATTTGGTCACGTGGGGGTTAGTAGGTCACGTGATATGAATTTGGTCACGTGAAGGGCACTTTTGGTGGAGTTGTCGTTTCTCGGTTTTGCCGTTTCAGATGACAGAGTCAATGTAACTCCGAGTTGTTGTAGGGTAAGGAACAATGGGTCACGCGGGAGTCACGTGATGGGTAGAATGTCAGTATGCTGTTGGTCACGTGATTGCACAAACCAATCTCGTTCTGTTTGTCGTCTTAGTAGTGTCGTTAGTAGTGATGATGAAGAGTAATGATGGTATGGTAACGGTTATATGCTAGATATGCAACATGCAGGGAGATGTACAGTCCGAAACTTTATTTGTTGTTGGGGTGGGAAGTGTAGGAGGGATGGAGAGGGAGTGGATGGATGGTGATAGGAAGGAGCGTGAAAAGTGGGTATTTTTGAACGGGGAAAGGGTTGAAGGGGTTAGGGGAGTGAGGGGAAAAGATTGGTGGTGGTTTGGAGTGGATTGGGTGTGAGTTGAGAGAGTTGGGGGGTAGTATACTGGGTGGTATTATGAGGAATAAAATAAGTGAAACAAAATAAAACAAAAATAATATGAAAATAATATGAAAACAACAAACATGGTAAACATGTTGAAAGAAGTATGTTGGAGTATAATAGGACGTTTGATAGGGCTATGATGTGGCATTTCACGTGATTCAATGACTGTATGACATTGACACCTAAGTGGGTCTTTACGTCAAAAGCCTCTAGAAGACACTTTAGAGGTACTTGTAAAGCTCGTACTGTATAATGAAGTCCCACGTATCTGGTACATACGGATACCTGTACCGGTATTGATACTATAAAACCTATACCCTCCATTTATCCCCATTCTATTGCTCTACCAATCTGGGCTGACATATGCTCATCATTGTTACTTAGCTTTACTTAGCTCTGCAGTTGGGAAGTACAGTATCATAGTTTTCCCTAATCCTGCCAACCCACTCTCCCTCTTCAACACCACTCCAATCAAACACAACCACAACCAAAGCGGCGGACGCAATCATGTTCTGTCTCCAATTCGGCGGGCGTGGGTGTGTTAGATGGGAGGGTGTTCAAACAAGAGGGGGGGACAGGAATTCCCCAGGTGACACAAAAGACTTGTGGCGCAAAGTTCCCAACTGACACAAAAGGATGCGTGGGGCACAGATTAAGAGTATGTCAGAGGTGTTTTTCAGGGTGGAGAACTGAACACAGGAGATATCCAATGTGCTTCAGTGACTGCAGGGCATCTTCTGACGACAAAGAACTTCTGACTAATCACTCACCGTCGTTATACGAGCACTATTGTCTTGTTTAGATGCTATGACTCTCATTACCTACATCCAACGGGACATAGTTGTACCCAGAGCAGTACCAACAACTGGGGTACATACCGTACAGTATGACCCTACTCCTTAGTACTGGGTACCGTATCCGCACCAATGACTGTATGACACTGACACTGACATGACTCCTATGTGGGTCTTTCAAGAGGGAGAGGTAGATATTATGAAGATGTCATGTTGATAGTGGAGTTGACTGTGGAGAGTGGAAGAGTAAGGATTTGATTGTTGTTATGACTGCTAAGAAGATGTATTCTTACGTACATTGTCCAGTCTCTTCTGTCATAAGTACCACCTGAGTGTCTACTTGTACTCAACAATACACTCCATATTACGCTCTTTTGACACCATAAAAGGAGATAAACCTGTCAGAACTATTGGTAACCCCTTTAGAGCCCCCCTAGTGCCCTATTGACCTTTTATCTCCACTATATATACTTTTACCTCCTTCATATGTCATACTTGTACTATCCATACACCTCGATGTACACTACAATCTCAGTATACGACGAAAATGGCTTTGTCAAGACTTATCGAAAAGTCCCTTACCCTGACAATCCCAAGTTCAACTCCGAGGTCGAATGTCTTCATTATCTAAGACAACAGTGCCCTTCTATGGTGTGTAATGGAGAGTATGCTATCCAGCCTTACCACAACAAAGAACCGCTTCATTCTCTTGAAGGAGCGATTTTTCCTGAGGTAAAAAAGTCGCTCAAGACTGCTGATGGATGGGATTTGAAGTTGGTCAATTTGGGACTCGATTCAGTCTCTTCTCAACGACTTGGTAAGGTCGAGAAAAGAGTGGATGCTGTAGCCACCTCTCTAGACGCTCTAACAAAGACTATGGAGAAGATGACGGTGATTTTGAAGGACCTAAAGGTGTCTATGGAAGAGGAGGTGTTTTTTGAGGGTAAGAAGGAGTCTGAGGCTCATTTGTGAATACTACAAGAGGTTTACGATTAATAAGAGATAAAAGTAGAGTGAAAAAAGACGTTGTGGAGGTGTAGAAGTGAGAGAAGTTGATTAAAAGGGGGTTTAAGTAAGTAAGATTACTTTCCTCAAGTGTTTGTTCCATTATATGTCGTTTTTTCGGTCACTGATCTCATTGTAAGTTATGGGGAAGGTGTAGATGTGCTTTTGAAGACGTAAACATAAGAATAAAGAAGTTGAAAGTGCCATAATATTGGCCTAGAAAGCGCTATTGTACCAACAGTATCCATTATACATGTTTTTACTACTTTCAAGGCGTACATTTTGTCTTAGCATAGCTCATGGAACAAGAGGAGAGGTCCAACCGGGCCGAAAGGTGCCCTACGACCATGGGTAGTTGATGGGAATACTTATCCGGAACATGAAATACATCTGTTACCGTTATTTCTCTCACTTCCCCAGATTCACAATGATATTCTTCACCTTCATTTCGGCCAGTACGTGAGATATGAAAGAAAGGAGTTTGAAGAAGAACAAGATGAAGTAGAAAGATGTGGAGTATCTGGATAGAGCTACTAGTGTATGCTCAAGAATTCTTAACATCTTCCCTTCTAGTTTAGGTGTTATTAAATGTTATTGGTGCTTCTATTCTCTATAGAGACCTTGGGTGTATTGACGGAGCAGTAGTAGACATAATTGGGTCAAAAGAAGGTGATGAGAGACAACAGGTAAGGTACTCAACTTATGTGAGTCCAATAATAAGACTGGCTACTCTGTATTTCCTTCATTTACCCCAACAGTACCTCTTTGAAGCAATCACTAGTCATAGGGACAAGTTGAGATCTGCAAGAACTCATCGTAAGTTAGATATGAAGGGTCCTAGAGTTGATAAGCAGAGGTAACATGGCTTGGAGAGTTGTATGATATCTTTACAGCTCTATAGTAGCTATTAGTCCAGTATACTGACTACTTCTAAAAGTGACCATCCTATACAATGACGTTAAACAACAGTAGAAATAAGCCTGGGGTTGAGGTACTTGGTCAGGGTGCTTTAGACACCGCTTCAAACACATTATTTAACTCCCTGACTCGGTACGACCTCTTCAACCTGTGATATTTCTCCTTCCACATAATGGTATGAACTACAAGTGGAGGTAACGGAAACTAGAGTTGCTCAAATGAAAAGAGAGAAGAGCGAATTAGACACCTGGAGGTATAATAAGGACTTTTGCCAACTCTTTAGCTTTTTAAAGGTTCTCTTTCAACTGCTTTAGCACTACCTCTGTTATTATGGTAAAATGAAGAAGATCAGAGAACAGTCTAATCGGGGTGAATCAGCAATTAGCACTTGAATTGACAATTATTAGGTACTTTAAGATCATTTTGATAATATTTGAGTGTCTAATATCTAATGTATAACTCTTTCTTCCTTCCAACATTCATCATGAACAAAATGACTGCTGGAGGACAACAGAAACATGATACACGTGCTCAAAGCGGAATAATAAAAACACTACCGTACTCAAGATGACCCAAATACTCACTTTTCACTTTCTATACCTTCTTATTCGCTCGATATGCTCTAAGTAAACTGCAGAGGTGTGTCTCATCCCATCAGCCCAACTCCATCAACTAAAGCTAAGTATACTATAACCTGTGACTCTCAAAGTAACAGCATTTATCCAAAGATTTTGTATTGCAACTTGAAATTTTAAAGACACAGAAATGAAAATCTAGTGTCATATACCTCATGCATATATTCATATTTCCTCTACAAAGCCAGGAACATCAAAAAGCAGCCCCCAGCAGGATTTCTACGTCAACTAAACCCCAAGTAGAGTCTAAGTAAGTGCGTCCCAAGCTGGTTAACTGAGTAAAAGAGATGTAACAGCCTACCAAAGTGATAATTGAACCTGTCTGATCCCTCTCCAGAATAAAATAGACATAATTTATAGCTTCATATTTTTTCTATTTTTTTTCTACCACCTTCACCCTCCACCCACCCCAGTCTACAACCCAACATTCCTCCACCTTAATGTCTTCTTCTTCCTTAACATTGCTCCATCAGCTAAACGAGACAAAGAGATACCATACAACACATCAGATACTGCTATTAATACCACCATTGCTGATACCACACTCATACCACACTCACCACCGCTCTAGTCATTCATCTGACACAAATACAGAGGTGACATACCCTTTGAAACGGCTTCAGGAGAGGTACGTGTCCTGACAGAAGTACTGATACCAATCTTGCTACACGACTTCTGTGATACTGCTTTGATACCGACACCACCTGTGTGTGTGATATCGTTTTTGTGTGATACCGTCTTTCTGTCGTTCTGAAGCCTTTGGTCCTTTCTTCTACCCACAACATAGGTTAAGTCACTTCAATATGGTGAAGGAACCCTTTGCACCCCTTCCATACACCTTCCAAGGCGATGACTCAGCATTCAAAGCTTTGGTTGAAGCTGCAGCGGCCATGGCGAGCTCTCCAGGAACGCTCAATGATAACCCTTACGCCAATACAGCGTACGAACCCACAGGTTATGAGGCAGAGATAAAGGCACGTGAAAATGTGTACAAGGGCGTATCTGAAGAAGATTTAGTCATTGATAGACTCAAGACGGAGGTATGTGAGGCTCAGAGGGGGATTATGAGGACAAAAGGATGGTTCGATAAAATGCCTATTACTGATATTCTTAATGAAAAGAAACCAGAGGTGAAAGGGAAGTTGTGTCCGTCTGCATTGTCTCTAGCGTCTCAGAAGATGTCCCTTTTGGAGACCTTAGTGCATCCGGAAAACAAGACTGATGTCACGTGCAGGGTTCCAGAAGTGTCAGATGATACTCTTGTATCTAACAAGGCAGATGACTATGTCGTTAGCCAAGTCAAAGAGGAACACGACGCAATTGTCATATCTGATGACGAACAAACGGACAAGACTCTGTCGATCAAAATCCCTCCAAGAGACAGATCCTGGTTATGGACCAACAACGACCTAGCTGCCATTCTCAACCCGCCTCCAAGAGAATATACAGGGACAGGTATTGCCATTCGAATAGAGAAGCCGTTAGCCCCCAAGCAGAAGCAGACCCGTAAGCCTTCTCCAGAACCAGTGTCTCTACCCCCTTGTGACTACAGGAACCTCCCCAAAGTCGAGTTACCGACTCCCCACATCTCCAACGACCCTAATCCACGGTACTTTAACACCCTTGATTTCCGAAAAGGGTTCTACATGGGTCCTATCCATGAAACGTGTCCGATTATGGGCTGCCATGCCGTCTTTTCCTCGCACAATCTCATGGGAGAAGCTCTACACCATAGTCTGACTGTTCATCCCGGAACAGGCCAGTTTGTAGGTCCCGAGAAACTGTACGCCTTTTATCGGGGCGTGTTCCACTGCACGTTCAACGGTAAGTCCGAGTGCAAGCTGCGGTTTAGGGATCTAGAGGAGTTGATGGAGCATCAGGCTAAAGACCATCGGCTGGTGTTCTGTGAGTTCCAGTGTCCCACGTGTTCCATGAAGTTCAACCATGAGACGCGGCTCGTGAGGCATGCACAGTTTAGTCATGGGCAGACTTGGTGGAGGTGAGTAGGGGGGGGTTTAGGGTATGTAGGAAATGGATTGTGGTGAGTGTGGTGGTAAGTGAGGTGGTATGAGGCAGGGTATGGGCAGGGTATGAGGAGGGGGGATCTAGCATTACTACCAGGTGCCAGGCTGCGGTAAGATACGAGGTTCACTTGGAAGTTGCTACCAAGCGGTGATACCGTTTAACCGTTCTGTGCGGTAACTCCTAGGTGATTGGAATGATCTGTCTTCTATCAATGTCTGGTCTATGGAGCCATTGGGATCATCCGGTACCTGGTAGCTTGATTTGAAGTGTTTTTTATTTTGGTTTTCTTGTGGATCAGAGTTCAGGGCACGTCAGATGCAGGTCGGAGACTAAACGACGTACGACGTTCAAAAAACGATCAAAAGCTGGTTGTCTATTCTGACATGGCCAAGAAATTCTACGCGGTTCGAGTGGGACACGTTCCGGGCGTGTACAGCTCTTATGAGGATGCCAGGATGCAGGTCGAAGGGTACAGCAGTGCCGACTGGAAGGGGTTCCCGACCAAGGAAAAGGCCCAGGCGTATTTCAAGCAGGGTGGAGGGAAGGGTGGAGGGAAGAAGGAGAATGGAGGCCGTGGTTCCGGCAAAAAGACTGGAACCAAGTCTGGAACCAAGTCTGGAACCAAGTCCAGTGATTCTCCTACTCCTCTCCCTTGTGTTGGGACTCTCGGGTCTATTTCGGAGATTGTGAGTCCGATTCGGTTCGTCAGACGTGAACCGGTTCAGACGGCACATCTCGGTTCTGGATTGAGAGTGTTACCGGAGCCAACTGTCGAACCCGAGCTACATCTCGGGTCGGGATTGAGAGTGTTACCCGAACCAGAGCATGTCGGATCTGGACTGGGAGACGTACCGGAACCAAGTCTCGGATCTGGTCTAACAGTGGAACCCTCCGCATTCCCCGAACTGGATCTCAATTGGGCCATGCGATCTACCATTTACAACGACTTTAGCCCTAAGGAGGCCCTTGCAACTGTCAAATCCAGCGATGAACAAATCTCCAAACTCACCAGACAACTGGAGATGCACCGTCAAACCCGCAATTACAAGCGAGCTCAATTGGTAGCTGTAGATAACCGGGAACGACGGCTCGATGCGTCTGCAGACTACTACTGCAGCTATTTTGTCTGGCTGGATATGGTCTTTGACAACTTCCAAGCCGTGTATCTGACCAGTCGTGGATACCCGGACGGAATCGAGTTTGTGGATAACTACGAAGACGCTCTGCCGTTGGTGCGAGCAAATGGGTACCCTAGACCGCACGAGATGAGGAGCATGCCAAACCGGCTGGCCAATGGGGAGTTGGTAGTCTACACTTCTGGCGTGACTGTTCCTTATAAGGACGACTCTGTGGGCGGAGTTGGTGTTCATTTCGGCAAGTACCATGAACACAACATTGGAGAGCTTTATTACCCCGTTTCCGGCCGTCCTACGGTTCTGGGAGCAGCTCTGGAAGCCATTCGAAGAGCTTACGAGATTATCGACGAGGCAAAGCCGGATGTCAAGTCTGTGATTTACTCCGACTCCAAGGACGCTTTGTCGCTTGTCTTTGACAAGGCATCACATCTGCCTCGGTACAGGCAGATTCTCCAGGATATTTGGAGACTGCAGGACAAGATGGGTGGAGCTGTCGAGCTCTGCTCGTCTGCAAAGTACAATGACGACGCTGAAGATTTGGCCAAGATTGGAACTGAGAGAGCAGAGCGAGTTTGGGAAGGTACAAGTGCGTGAGGTGATGGTGGTTCTTTTGGCTACCACGTTGCTGCATTACTTGTACGGTGATACTGGTTATTCTCTTACGGTGATCTGGTTTTACAGGCTCTTCACTGATTACTAATAAATTATGTCCTCCTCAACTCATCTCTCATAAATATGGTGGGTGTGTCCCGTGGATCACGTGGGTCGCGTGGGTCACGTGGCTTCTCTGGTTTGTCTGGTTTGCCTGGTTTGCCTGGTTTATCACGTGGGTCACATGACTTATCTGTTGGTTTCCTCTTACTTGCGAAAAACTACTCCGGGCTCAAAGTAGGGTCCGCTGCATTGCTTCTTATGGTGGGCAATCACCTCTGGAGGAATGTAGCAGTCGTGGGTCATGCAAAAGTAGTTGTAGTCGGCCAGAGGTTGTTTCATTCGGATCATTGTGTGGAATTGGGTTGGAGGACAGAGGATCTAATGGGGTATATATGTTTCGGAGGTACTTATCCAGGTTCCTACATTATTATGCGATGGTAGATGTTTAGGGAGTCAGAGTCGACTGTAGAATTGGAAAAAGAAATGAACCAGGTAGGGGAGATACCTTGGTGGAGGGGACAACAGGAGTAGGAGTACGAAAGAAGTTGGTACATTGTTTGTAGTGCCATTGTACACCGCTTTGATATGATTGGTCTACCTTAGTGAGTACCATTAGTTAGCTTTTACTTGCTGCGTAGTTGGCCACTACTTAGCCCTTGGTTCGGCTCTCTTGTCTCCTGTCTCAGGTCAATTTCTCTGTAATGAACCTCATTTTATCGAGGCTAATTCTTGCAGCGATATGCAGGGACAGGAGGGTAATTTCATGCGACAAAACGAATCACACAAGAGTTTTATCTGTGGGGAAACACCGAATAGAGGGCTGTGTTTCTTCGTTTCTATTGGTTGTAGTTAGAGGTTATGAGTAGTATAGGGAGAATTATGTAAGCAGAGAAATGAGATATAATATGGTCAATTGATCAGTTACTTCCCTAACCCCATCCAGGGGACATGCCTGGCTAATCACACGATTAGTCATTAACATACGACCCTGAGACATGTTTCAGATGGTTACTGGCGTGATCGTGATACAGGCGAAAGGAGTAATATTGGAAATATGAGATGGCAAAATGTAAGTCGGACTTATTGGGTGATTTAGAGGGGCAAGAAAGCTGGGAAGAGCCGTATACTGTTCTCCTGGACTCGGCCAATCGATTGAATGTCTCAGAACTCCAATTGAGTTAGTATTCGTCAAGATAGGTTCTAATCTCTTTTTCAGGGGCGGAGAAGGAACCAACTATATCTCGGGAAGTAAGAGAGGTGGAGACTTACAGAGTTGATTGTGGGGTGTTCTTGGCGATAGAGAGGCTGTTGGTGCCTCTTTTGTGGCAATATTCTGGTTATTATGTAGTAATAATGACACATACATTATAAGCCATCTACATGAATAATAGTGAGTATCTACATCGAATTAGACCAGGTGAAGACCCAAAAACTCGCCAGGACATCCCTGTTGTTGCTTTCTCTTGTTTAATTACCCCGGATCTAAACTTGAGCTCAATGTGGGGAAGTTGTGCGGGTGTAACTGTCTCAGGTTATACGATCGATCTTCGTATCCGCCATGAAACGCTATCAATGGACCTAGAAAGTGGATATTATGAGGTTGTAGACGGCTAGTAACCTATTTTTGAAGTCTACATGCTCATATGACTTGTAGTTGTTCCGTTAATATGGTGTGGAGATGTTGTACCAGGAGAAAACGGCTCTAGAGTGGAGAAGAGGCATTTTAAGAAGGTAAGTGAGCTCATGAATGCCGTATATAGCTACTACGAGTACCCCACTCAACTCGGATCGACTTATTACGTATTATATTTGCTGTTTAAGAGGGTATTACTATTCTCGTCATTGAAAGAAGTGCCTCTATAGTGGTCAATATTGACACTGTAGAGTTGGCAGAGATATCATTCTGTAGCCCTTGTTTAGAGGAGCAACATTATCAGCTGTAATACTCCTCTGTATCATTATTCCAGCTGTAATCGTCACCCGTGTGGATACCTACATCTTAAGAACCACCGTAGTTCACTCAATATGTACAATGAGGAGACAAAAATTTACGTTTTACACTCCCCTTGATTCCAGCTATCTATTAACACTATTACCTCTCTGGTAATACACTCTTTCTTGCCCACATTCCCCACTATCTCCAAAATATCGTTCCCCTAACTTACACTTTACTTGGGAGTTACTTAGCCCTGAAAGTCCGCTGGGGGTTCAAATTCGGGGTTCCAGGTGTGCTACAGCAGTAATAGAAGTATCGAAATGTAGCCACTTAGTGATAGATCAGTTTTGATACATAAAAATAGATGATTAGCACACAAAAACCTCTCGAATAAACGACTTCCGCTGATACCTGCACTCTCCTTTACTTAGACTTTAGTTGAGGTGATGACGAAGGGGAACATAGGATCATGTCCTTACAAGGAGAGGACACTTCAAATAAACTTGCACAAAGAATAATGCCCTTCATTATGGCACGATACATACTTGAATACAAGATCATGGACTCTTTCACAAGGCTATGGTGTATTGGTTGATATTTAGTTACGCACCAGAAGTGCCACAAGTGCCACAACAAGAGGTGGACACTGTAGACCTCGTTTCATGTCTCAACTGTTTCATTGGTCTACATCAGATATAAGGTGGACCCAAAAGTACGGTACCTTAAGTAATACAAGTACAACACTTTACTCTCTTCCTCCTCACACCACTCACACATCCCTCCACTTCCAAAGCGGCGGACGCAATCATGTTCTGTCTCCAACACGGCCGGAGTGGAGGGGAGTGTGAATGGTGTCACTCAAGGGGCAGGGGAGGTTTACGACACAATCCAAGTTTTGGTTTGTGTCACACAACACAAAAACAAATATAAGGTGACATGAGGATTGCGACAGATTAAGAGTCTTTTTTCGGAGATGCTTATTCTAAGAGATGCAGGTCAACAGACAAAATCCCTCTTAGTCACAACTTATCCTTACCTCAGACATCTCTACCTCCACACCCCATGCAAGACTAAACTACCTACTGTACTGGTTCTATAATCCTGAGTAATTGTATGGGAAAAAGACGAAACAAAACTACAGTCTACAGATCTACCATGGTACACATCCTTAATATAGTGTACTGGGAGCCACTTCATTACAATGTGAAGGTCTCTAGAGCCGCCAATAGTAATCGTGGAGCCATAAAAACCGTATAGTTAGAATCTCCTCAACGAGAGCTTTCGAATGGTCAACTTCTTGTTCTTCTACCACCTTTATTGACGATTCTGCACTACACCTGTAAGACCTTCATACTAAGGCTATAACCCTGCAGACTTGCAAAAGGTCGCGAAATCACTTCAATTGGCATAGTGCTGCAGTTACATCACGTGACCTGACCGCCATGGGATAGCTATAAAGAATGCCCTGTCTACGAAAAGGAGAAAACATACACAGTCACTTGTTTACTACCGTACCAACAGCTATATCTCTCTTGCAATGGACAAGGTTTGTATGAGACTTTTTGTTTGTGGATACTTGTGATCATTGGAGGCATTTTACAGCCCCTTTCTTTTGCTCAAAATCAGGGTACCGGTACTTGTAATGTCGTCTTTTAGAACCCAGCTTACTTTAATTGATGTACTCAGTCATGATGAGTAATTGCAGATAATCAGATTCTGTATTGGAGCTATAATAATTGATACTGAAGGACTTCTTCTAAGACAATAGACCTCATGACTTCCATAACTAGTGATAAAAGAAGGATAATTATATGAAACGACTCCTGAGATCTCAATGATTAAATTGGCCGCTTCAGATCTTATTTTGAAGTGATATGACTTGATTTGTTAGGGTATGTCTAGGCTCCCTTAGACAGTCTCTGAGCCTATAACAGCACTGTAAGAGAGACACGATTAATCCTTATAGAAAGTGACAAACATACAGGAAATAGTTATGGTGACACATTAAAGTCCTCAAGCAATCTTGCGTCTTCAGATTTCATTTTGGAGTATTGAAACTTGACTTACGTCTAGACTCCCTTACTTTAGAACAAAAGTACGAATAGTGAGAGACAGAATAACACCTCAGAATAGGTAAGAAAATGGAAGAAAAGAGACGACACAAATTTAATCATGTTAATGGGTGATTTTGAGTTGTCAGATTTTATCTTGATGTGATAAAACCTGGTATTGAAGGGTGTTTAGCCGAGACTACATACTGAAGACCTAATAGCGAACTCTTTATACAAAAGGAAGATTTCAATAGAAGACACTGTTCATAATAAGTCACCTGTAGTGATTGGTAGTGTCTCATTTGATATCACAAATACATCAGACTTGCGATTACTTCATTGTAGGGCATTAATGTAATCAGGCTCTTCTACAAGAGACTCATGACACGAGTCTACAGATATACACTATAACGACTATCAGAACATCACATGAGGTAGAATAGATACCTTTCAAAATAAGTGAAAACGTATAGAGAGTCACAATGAGTGATATTACATCCCGAACCGGATTATTCGTGGTTCTAAGAGTCGGATAGAAATGAAAGTAGTACCGATCGATAGAGAAAGGCAACATTAGTAGTGTAGCATATTTATTCCTCCTTCATATGCTGTTTTGGGGGCAGTGGAGAAGTATCACTACACCTATCTCTACCAGTACATACTTCTAGTATACTCATAACCTGTCAACAGATTTACATTGTGAAGTTGTGAAGTCTTACTGTACATGTAACAACAGCACCTACACACTCTAGTCTACGTTTTTTTTTTTTTTTTTTTTTTTTTTTTTT
>ULGT01000006.1:374029-508695 GCA_900519025.1 Yarrowia porcina
GTTTTTTTTTTTTTTTTTGTTTTTTTTTTGCATTCTCACTGTATAATTTACTCCAACTTCATACCCTTCAGCTGTTTACACACCTCTTCAAACAGCAGCGGTTTCGGGCCAATCTTGACCTTATCCAGCGCCAGCGGCTGCAGCACCTTGAAAGCGCCCGTTCCAATACTCATTCCCTGGCCCAGAATGATACATTCGGACACTCCCTCGACGTCATCTGTTTTCATGTAAAACGCGGCATCAAACAGGTGATCGGTAGTCTTTTCAAACGACGCCAATTGGAGGACGGAATCTCGCATTTTCGCCAGTCCAAATCGAGTGATACCGAGAACATCGCCCTTGTAGGTCATGACATCGCCCAAAAGAGTGATGTGACGGGGATCCACGGACATTCCATGCTTGGACATTGTATAGTCGATTTCATGGATGATGGATGCTCTGGCAGCTTCGATTCCAAGCACTTCCTTCACCTCCAGCACGTGATTGGTGGACGTCTGGGTTCCGATAACTCCAGAAGTGGTCATAACGTGTCTCAGACCGTACCCTTCAACCAGCAGTTCATGAGTATTGTCTTTTTCTCTGATATTAATGACAGCACGTGAAATATCAGTGAAACCCTTGACAACGACATTAGGCAGGACTCTCTTGAGATGCTGAGTTCGCAAAAACATGGCAGTATCGGCTTCCACGCCTTCTTCAAACACTTCTCCGTCTGTATCAATGATAGTAGTTGATCCATTCTTCTTGACAGCATCACTTTCGATATCAACTCGAATGTACTTTTCCTCTTCAATCGACACCTGGCCTGGTTTCAACTTCAGTTTAGGGGCCTTGATAATGGCCTCCCGGATCTGGTCCATATCAATTTCCAACAACAAATGATCAATGGTGTTGAAATCGATTCTGACCCGAACTGAAGCCTTGGCATAAGAGTACTCATCCTGAATGTAATGAGCGATATCTCCAAGCAGAGTTTTCTCAATTCGTCCCTTGACAATACGAGCAGCTTGAAGCTCGGTTTCGTTGTTCAGCACTGTCGTAATAATAGGGGTGGAAATGGTCTTGGAAGCGTTGATAATCTCCTTGATTCGGGGGACACCAAGGGTGACGTTCATGGAAGCGACTCCGGCGAAATGGAACGTCTTGAGAGTCATCTGAGTACCGGGCTCGCCAATACTCTGCGCTCCAATAGCTCCCACGGCCGTTCCGGGCTCCACCTGGGCTTTTTGGTACTTTCGAAGACACGCCTGGAGGAAGGTGTCGACCATTCTGTGGGAAATCCGGCAAACCTGGTTAACAGCTCTTTTGACGGCTTTAGGAGCAAAGAGATCAAAATCCTGTCCATCATACTCATCTCCATCTGGTTTTTCGAGAAGACCCATCAAACCACGTGACTCTCGGACTTGAGCGAGTTCTTCCGCCTTGGACCGAATGAAGCCTCTGACGGACTGCAAAAAGTCTCTTCGGGGGTCAACTTCGTCCACATACTTTTCGGCCGAGGCCCGGTCACGTGCCGCCTTGGTTGCCAGGGACAACATATTACCGGAATTGTCCATTCTCTGCAGTTTCTGTTCCAGAGCGTGAATCTGGCCCTCCACCACGTCCATGATTTCGTACGGCTTCAGAGGAGTATCTGGAACCGAAGAAACATTAATAGTTTCGGCCTCCGGTTCGATTCCGAGTTTCGACGAGATGTACTCGCAATGGGTCCAAGTTCGGTTGAAATCCACCGGTCTAGCATCTCCCTCCATATCAAAAGGATCCAGACCGTCTCCTCCGTATCTGAACTGAACCACGCCGTTGGACGACGTTCTAACAGTGGAATCGTACCGAGCAGACAAATCTTCCAGCGATTTCATCAGACGTCGCGACATGTATCCTGTTTCGGCCGTTTTCACAGCGGTATCGACCAGACCTTCACGGCCAGAAATAGCGTGGAAAAGGAACTCTGGAGGATCCAAACCAGAGTAGAACGAGTTTCGTACAAAACCCTTGGACGGAGGAGTCACGGAAAACTTTCTGAAATGGGGCAGAGATCGATCCTGGAAGCCGTCGGGGACTCGTTTGCCGGAAATAATCTGCTGACCAACAACAGCCACCATTTGCGAAACGTTGAGAGTCGAACCCTTGGATCCACAGGTGGCCATGATCAGAGGAGCATTCGACTTTTCCAGCTCCTTGATGCACACCTCTCCGACCTCTTCTCGGACCTTGGACAACAATCCTCCAATCTTGGCTTCCAGGGTTTGGGCAGGCGTGCATCCGGGTTGGGGCTCGAGTTTGTTCTGGGCCAGGGCTTCAATAAGCTCGTCACATTTGGCGTAAGCTTGTTCGACCAAAACTTCCTTTGTAGACGACAGTTCTGCGCCAGGAGTAACGTCAGAAATACCAATGGAGAACCCTCTTCCACCCAGCCACCGAGCACACAGTTTGGCCATTCTGTTCATGGCTCCAGCGGCTTCATCTGGCCCGTAGTCCCGCAAAATCGAGTAGAAAACAGAGTCCTTCTTGCCGTCTCCAAGAGTAGCCTTATCCATGGCTCCACACATGACCTGGGAGTTTCTGATGACCAAAAAACCGTCATTTGGAGACATGTCTCGAGGGTAGCCCTTTGGAGGGGGCTGGAACGTTTTGTTTTTGGCGTCGAGATTGATAATGACCTTGGACGACTTGTTGGGGCGGATCAGCAGAGAAAAGACCTGTTTTCCAGTCCACAACTGCACAGGTTTCTGGATAGCCGGAGGGGGGATATCAAACTGCATATCTCCGTCTGACATCATGGCCAGAAGTTGGCAGAAAGTTCGTCGATCAATCATATAGTCCTTTTTGGAGATGAGAAAAGAACCGGTGATGAAATCCTGGGTAGCAGCAATGATGGGTTCTCCAGATCGGGGAGTCACCAGGTTATGTTTGACTCCCATAAGACACATGGCCTCCGTTCGAGCTTCTTCGGTCTGAGGAACATGCAGATTCATTTCATCGCCGTCGAAATCGGCATTGTAGGGAGTACACACACACTCGTTGAGTCTGAACGTTCTCCAGGGTCGAATCTGGGCAAAGTGGGCCAAGATGGACAGTCTATGGAGAGAAGGTTGCCGATTGAATAAGACCACATCTCCATCTTCCAAATGACGTTCAACCACGTCTCCAATCTCCAGTCTTTCGGCAATTTTGGCTCTGTCTCCAAATCTCAAGTTTCGACGCAGAGATTCGCCCTTTTTGAACAGGTAGTTTGCTCCTGGATGCTGAGACGGACCAGTAATGACCAAATTCCGCAGTTTTTCGATATTATGCGACGTGACTCGTTCAGGGTAGGTGAGAATCTTGGCGACTCGATCGGGAACAGCCACCTGGTCAATTCGGAGGTTAGGGTCGGGCGAAATGACCGTTCGTCCGGAAAAATCGACTCGTTTTCCAGACAAGTTTCCCCGGAAACGGCCCTGTTTGCCCTTGAGACGCTGAGTCAGCGCTCGGATCGGCTTGGAGGCGCTCTGACCGGGCCCCTGAGGTGTATCTGAGTTGATATACACCGCCACGGCCAGCTGAAGCAGTTCCCATTGCTCCATGAGCGAAGCCACGGCCATTCCCTGCTTCAAACCAGCTTCAATGATGGCACTGGTCCATACAATCTCTGTCAGCTTAACGGTGAGATCATCTTCGTTGGAAGCCGAATCCTGCATCACTGAGGGACGAATACACACCGGAGGAGCAGGCATGTACCTCCAAATGTACGTTTCCGGTCGTCCTTTACCTGGATCCATGCCCAGAAGCTCACAATCCATGGGAAGGATCTCTCGAAAGAGGTTGAACACCTTGAGAGGGTTGAGATCGTCCATGGCCTTCTTTTGGAGCCGTTCGACCTCGGGAATGGACTCTTTGGCGGTGTTGAAGGACTCGTCAAACTCCGTTTTTTCCTCGGGAATCTTTTTGCCCACGTGACGGAACTTGTCATGGATGATTTTCAGCGGTCCAGCCTTCTTGACCACGCCATTGATGGAGTTGCAATGGACACACCGACGCTGTTTCTTGCACTGATCGTTGACCTTTTTCAAAATCTGCATACGACGGAGATTATCGATTCCAGGGCGACGCAACTCGGTCAGAAACTTGCGCCGATCTTCGTCAGTCAGAAGGATCCGAGCACAGTCTTTACAGACGTTTTGGAGGATCGAAATGGTGGCCTTGAAATACCCGATATGGAAACAGGGGAGAGCGAGTTTCACGTGACCAAAATGGCCGGGACACGTGGCCAAGGGCTCGGCACAGGTCTTGCACTTGCTCATGTTGTTGGAAACACCCATACGGGGATCAAGAGCGCCATATTCCATAGGAGCACGGCCTTTTTGGAGATCGTAGAGATCACGTGTGGCGACTTCGACTTCGGAGAGTTTCAGGATTTCTTGGGGAGAAAGAGCGCCGAATTCAATGCCTCCAATGACCCTAGGGGGGTCCGAGGAGAAGCGGTCTTTCACTGGGTTAGTCGGGAGCGAGCAAAGCGAGCGGACAACAACCTATCACATAGCGAGTAGCAGCTGTAATCACTTGGCGAGTAAACACGTGACATCACGTGACTTGGCGAGTAGCGAAGCCGCGAGCAACACTTGACAGTAACATGATATCACATACTATAGCTATGATGACATATCACTCAGTAGCCAGCTGTGAGCAGTTAGAGGTCACGTGATAAGTATCAAGCTTGCAGTGTTGGGCACGTGACATGGCGAGTAGCAGCTGTGGGCACGTGACATCATGTGACTTATGTCTCAGTAGCCAGTAGCCAGCTCAGAGCAGGACATGTCCATGGATCATAGTGAGTAGCATCCGAGCACGTGACAAGTGACATCATGTGATTCACGTGACGTCACGTGACATATCATTAAATGTCATGTGACACATCACGTGATATCATCAGATACCATGGTACTCACTCAGCTATGAGCAGGACATGTCTTGGAGTACATGCTTGGCTCATAGCTGTGAGAAGGACATAGTCATGTGATATATCACGTGACACCACGTGACATGATCCACTTGATAAGTCGCGTGACTGTCACTCAGCACAGCTCAGAGTGGGACATGTCTTGTCTTGTAGTGTGTCATGGCTGGACATCATGATGTGTCCAACTCGCAGCTTGGAGCACGTGACGTCATGTGAAATCATGTGATGAACGGGAAGGGGATGTGGAGGGTGTGTGTTTTCCGTGTGTGGTAGTGAATAGTGTGTGGTCTTCAGGGTGAATGGGTGTCTTTATGGGATGTCCTTCAATCAACAGTAGAACATGTCCTTCAACAGTCTGACAAGACAGTCCACAAGAGCGCTCTGACTAAGCATCCTCTTTTGTTTGGAAGGACATGTTCTGACTGGATCGAGGACCTTCAGAGACTGATCAAGGCACACTCCAGCTGTATCTAGACTCTCTCAGGGTAGTCAAAGGAGTTCTCAGACTGAAGGACGTCCATAGCTGCATACAAGATGTTCTCCAACTGAATCAAGGACATTCTTTAGACACCTCCAGCGGTCGTTCTCAGCCCAGGTCAGACATTCTGAAAACAGACTGATCACTCTCCAGTCAAAAGAATGAGCAGTGTAGAGCACCCTTCAATGAAGCTGTTGGACAGTCTCAATAGAGAGTCTGAAGGGTATGCTCCAAAGACTGAACAGGAGTGTTCTTAGACTGTCTGAAGGAGTCTTTAGTCAAACTGAAGGATGCTAGAGCAGTTTGAAGAAGACACTTCAAAGAGTCTTACTACACTGTTCTCCAGCACCCTCTAAACATACCATAAGAACATGCCCAAAAACAGCCGTAAGAAAGAACATGCTCCAGAATAGTCTTAGAAGAGGCCACACTCAGAACAGTCCGAGCACTCAAGAAATAGTCTGCATAAGACTCTTCCTCAAGAGCAAGTCCTTAATCTGAGAACACCCTTGAATCAATCTGAGAGTATCCCTAGACAGAACTGAGCTGAAGACACTCATGAAACAGTCCAAGAAGCACTCTATAGCAGTCTGACTGAGTGGATCAACTTAGGAGAACACTCTGAAGACAGTGAACAAGATAGACAACCTTCAACAGCCTTGGTCAAGGTCTTCAGACTGCCTAAAGAGCACCCAGAAACACTTCAAGATGTCACTCAACCTTGAAGACTCTAAAGACTGATTCAGGACATGTTCTTACACCGTCTAAAGGAACAACCATAGAGACAGTCTAACATGACACCCTTAAGGGAAGAACCAAAGAACACCCTTAACTCAGAGTCTGTAGGAACACCCTAAAACAGAACTAAGGATCACCCTTAAAACACTGTAAGGACACAGCACGGCACACTCTTAAAGACAGGACATCACCCCTAATATCGCCACACCCTCAAAGGCACACCCCTAAAATCACCACACCCCAAAACAGAACACGTCTATAAAGACACACCAAAGAACAAGACCACACGTGACATGGAAAAGTGACGGAAAAAGTGAATTTGGTAGATCATTTGTGTCACAGAACGGTGAAGCAATCACGAGGCACTTCTTGGTATAGTCTTCTCACTCTCAACAACCTGACCAGTGAAAACGCCTAATCATGAATCACCCAAGAGTCGAGTACCACCAAGTTCACCCCCATCGCCACATTGTCCATGTAACAAAAGACACAAACAGATCCAGTGACACAAACAGACCATTCCGCTCAGTGCAGAAAAACACTTCTAAAAAACTGTTTTCCTCCACCCCCGCCACACCTCCCATGTCACTTGTCCTTGGTCCTCCTTGTTCTCCGTTTTTCTCCAGTTCTCCATTCATCACGTGATTAATCACACAATCACATGACCCCATCGTCTCACGTGACCACCATTACCCCCTATCTCCTCTTCTATACTCACTGTTTTCACCTCGATGTCGACTGGTCCAACGAAAATAAAAGTTGAGGATTTTTTTTCGGCAAACTCACAGCGTCCAAAAAACGGCCCAAAGCTTATCAAAAATATTCAGAAAAAATCGCCGTGCATGGGGGTTAGGGTATAGAGGGGGGAGGAGAGAAAAATGAACCATACAAAGTGGGTCAGAAAGGGGTACAGGTAGTCATAATCTGTAGAGCAGTAGTATTTCCGTAGTTTGAGGGTCATAACCTGTTGAAGGAGGGTTAGGGCTACTGGTAAGTGTACTACAGCTTCTCTATAGTGTGGTGTAGTTCTGCTAAGGAGTATACAGTATAGGGAGAGAAGTTGAAGAGGAATATGGCAAAGATGTGAGTAAGCGTATAAGAGTGGATGTCACGTGATAGAAAATGTCACGTGATTGAGAAAGTATTTCTGACGAAAAAATATTGTTTTATTTGCCACTGTGAGTCATTCTATACAGTGTCTGATGGTAGGAGTTGGCTCAAGTAAAGCCAAGTAGAGTTGGAGGGGGGAGATAGCTGAAAGTGGCGATTGTGAAAGATTTTGTATAGACACTTGTTCTGGTGAAGTGGTCACGTGACTTTTCGCAGGTGGCTCTATCGAATGATACAACTTTCATATCTCTAGGACATCTGGAACAGTGAATTTGTACCCCCAGCGGAATTTTTAAGTCAAGTAAATGCCAAGTAAAAGGGAGGTGGGAGAGGGGAAGGGTTTAGAAGGAGGTTATGAGGTGGTTGAGGGGAGGTGTGAAGGGGAGAAGGTAGTGGTATTGATTAGTAAGGGTTTTTAGGTGTTTGGGGGCTTTTAATTGTCATATTTATTGTTTTTATAGGTGGTAATATTGTTCTGTTGTGAGTCAAGTTTGGCTAAGTTCCAAGCCCCATTTTGGTTGGGAGTAAGGGTGGTATACTTAACCAAAGGATACATGTTAAGTAAAAAAGTAGTTAGAAACGTCACTATGGAGAACGCTACAGAGATGGTAGAAAGATGGGAAGTAGTTCATTTTACTCCTGGAAACTTGCTGATCGTTTTAGTACCACTCTCATCTCTCCACCTCCTTCATAACGTCTTCAATTATTGACCTCCGTTTCTTCACTCTGATAAAGTTTAACTCTACCATGTGGCGATATCACTGTCCATCTTCCATCTCCATCACCACAACTACACACACACAATGTCCGACAAGCAAAACGAAGAAAAGCCCAAGGTTCTCGTGACTCTCGAGGAGGACGACGAGTTTGAAGATTTCCCGGTCGAGGGTGAGTGCAGAGGGAGGTGTTACGAAGTGACACCGACCAGTGACTGAATGACATGGGTGATGTAACACGAGTTACACTGAGATGTGGACAATGTAACACAAGTTACACTGAAGGAAGGAGTATGGACATGAGCAGTGAGGTTGAGAAACAGACGGTTGCCACTTTTTGAATGGAGGCACGTGTCTTGATTGGGGTGATTGTGTTCGGACAGTGATTTGATCAGTGTGTGGATGTCATGGTTGTGTGGTGTTATGAGGTTGAACAGGTCAATCGTGCATTGATGTTATGTTAAGACGTTAAGGGTGAGGGGCATTAAGGATGGGTGGATGACTTTGACCATGTCATGCTTCAATGCATATGGTCCAAGATATATAAGGTCACCTTGCCCGAGATTGTTCTTACCTTCTTATTCACGAGATAACATGACCTAAAGATGATTGTTCATTGAAGACTTCTACTGATTGATACACTCATGAACCAGTCCGCTTGATATGACTGTTCATGATGTCTGATCAAATCAGTGCAGTGCCTCTAAAGAACATCTTTGTCATCCACAGGCTGCCTTTGCCATGGACTGTTCCCCAAAGACAGTCACTGACATTACATGACTGATGTGTTCTCTGTTCTTGACCGTTACAAAGGTTTGGCTCATCATCGGCTTCTCATTGAGACTGTCCTGCTATGGCAGAAGCACCTCTGATGGACGTCTATCTCATCCACTCAATGAACATGATCACATGAAGTTCATTCGGGTATTGATTCTGACGTGGATGATATGTTCTTGTTATTAGCACGATTGACTTGATGTGATAGCTATTGGCATCTCATCAAGTCAGTGCTTCTAACCATCCACTAAACATGACTTTACTGTGGACTTGAAGACAACTGAAGTTACTCCATTCAAGGAGCTCTCTGTTGCAACAGTGAATGTAACTGATCAATGTCAAGTTGTTATGTCGGTGATGGTATGAAATGGAGATTCAAGGAGTTCCTGTCTATGAAAACCACCCTGCGGTGTTGATTTCATCCTGTCTTCATCTCATCATATGTTGTTCATACTCTTTCATTCTCAACCCTTCCATTCTCATATTTGAGATACTCTCCTTTCGATTCAATTTTACTAACTCAGACTGGAACGAAGCCGAGTCCGAGGTCAAGCTTGCGTCCAACTCCAACACCCAGCAGCTGTGGGAGGAGGACTGGGACCACGACGACGCCGAAGACGACTTTTCCGCACAACTCAAGGAGGAGCTCAGCAAGACGAGGTAACTAGATGTGTTATATATATGAATGGAACTAAGAAAATGCGAACGACGTGCTGTAGGATCGAACACCCGTGTTAGAGTGAGTGTTCGAATGGTTGGGGGAAACAAATGTTTGAACAGGTGTATTATGTAAGCTGTTTGGCCTTTTCTCCAGTTGGAATCGAAATGCTATTTGGGGCTCTTCTTCAGCAGGAATCGAACTGGGGCTCAATGTACTTTTGGTTTCAGATCTCGCGTCAGAATCGAACCTGCAACTGGTCAAAACTCGGTTATCGATGCTGACTAAGCATTTGGGGCAAATAGAAAAAAAATGAGATTACAACTGTTGAGAAGAGTAATAACGCCAGGTCTATGTCTTTTTCTCGTCATGTGACCTCCAGACCTCTTCTGGTACCTTTCCTAAAAGTCATCCAATAGCAATGGTGAAAGTTGTAACGAGGTAAGGTATGTTCTTTAGAGTCAGGTTAAAACGGTGAATACTGCACCAAAGTGAATTTTGAGTAGATATTCATGATCAGGAGACTCCCAGAATTCTTTTCCACCTACTCCCGGTCGAATCCGCCATGAGCCACCCCCTCACCACCAAATTTGCCACGCGTTAGAGTTGAACCTACAGGTCGTCTAGCTTTTGGGTATTTTTCCAGCATACAGATCAGCACCGAGTCTCACGGTTCGAGTTCAAGTACAAACAGAACCTACGGAGTAAGAGTGATCTGAGAAGGAAACGACGACGTGACTAGGAGGAAAAAAAGTCTCAAGGAAAAGTCGAACCACAAGGACCATAACTAGAGAGTTACAGGCGGAGATAAAAGAAAAAGACACAAACAAAAGTTTTGGCGCAAAGTACACAAAACCAGTGGCACAAAACCAGTGGCGAACTCACAAACGACTGATCTGTGCTATTACGACTCATTTAACAGACTACATTTCTCTCAGGTATAGTCTCAGCAACAGACTATAACTCTTACACCTTACTACAGTCACGACTTAAGGTGTGTCATTTGAGACTACCACTAAGGAAGACTACTACAGCAGAAGTTCTACGACTACAGAAGTCTTACTACAACTACAAAAGTCTTAAGACAACCACAAAAGTCTTGAGACATCTTTCGACATCTTTTTGACAGCTCTTTAGGAAGTCTTAGAGGTCTTATCACAAGTCTTACGTTTTATAAGTCTTACTACAAGGACTAGTCATACTACAACTACGGAAGTTCTACTACGACAACTATTCTACAAGCGTTTTTCTACAACAAAAGTCTTGTTCAATTAGAACTCACTCATTTATTCTTTGCCACTCATTTTGAACAGTTGACCTACTCAGTACTGATAGGTCCACTTGTCCACTACAACTAAGGCCCATTTATTGATCTTTGTTTCACATTCAAAGATATAAACGGATACGGCTGACTTCATTGCCTGTTTCCATTGGCCTATTTCGCATTCAGATAATCGGCACTTTTTTGTCTGTTATCTCATACTTTGAAAGGCTGACTTACAGTACAAGTATCTCTTGTTCTACAACTCAAGCAAAGAGTTCACGTGAAGAAGCACTTCATTGCCTCTCATCTTTGTTCCTTTCTCACCCACTTGAACGGAACCATTACCTGTTTCTGCTCACTAAGGCTCCTTTGAACATAGGATCACTTACCTTTCTTGTCTCACTGAAAGAAGTTTTTACATCTTTCAAACAAAGACTTACCTCTTGTTCATACAACAACCACATCAGCTACTTCTTTGAGCTGATCTTTTACTTGTTAACTTGAACAGCTTCCCTGATTGTTCATTACTGATTGCTTGATCCCTCGAACAAGCGCTTTTCACCTCTTATTTCATCAAAGAGGTCTTACTTGAACAAAGACTCACTACAACAAAGACTCACTGTCTCTTGAGAAAAGCAGTCTTTCGTCTTATTTTCACTGGGACAACAGCATCTCTAGTTGTTACTCATTTTCACATCTCAAGCAACCAGCTTAGCTACTTGTTAACTAACTGCTTGTCCACAACCGGTTGCTTCCTGTTTAATCGCTCGAACAACATCTCACTCCAACAAAGGCTCACTACGTTCGCCTCTTGCTTCCGTTCGCTGTTTGTTCTTCGCGATGGACGACGACTACTACTACCCCAACTCCTACTACCTCCCTCCGGAAAACTCGTTCGAGTACATGCCCATGGGGATGCATCCTCACCCAGGTCCTCACATGTACCCCATGGCGCATCCAGGCCCCGTTCCTACCCCTGGCCCTCCTCCTGGTCCTCCTGGTCCTCCTCCTCATCATATGGGCCAGTACATGCCTCCTCAGCAGCATCAGAGACAGCCTAGTTATGGAGGAAGGTACGATATGAACATGGGTTATTTCGTGCCGGTTTTCGAGCCGACTCCGGAGCCGGAATTGAAACCGGCTGATAAGCCGGTTGAAAGGACTGAGCAGAAGGAGCATAAGGAGCAAAAGTTCGATTCTCAAAAAATTGAATCTCAAAAAAACGAAAATGACCAGGTTCCAGCATCCAAAAAAGAGAACCAAGATGACCAGCAGAAAGAGCAGACTTCCACGAGTCAGGATCTCTCTTCAGAATCAAAATCGGCCCAAGACTCACCCCAACAAACGTCTCTCACTGCTGAAGAAGAAAAACTAGCTGCCAAACTCGCCCAAAAGGAACTTGTCAAGCAACAAAAGATGGAACAACGCCAGAAGCAAAAGGACGCGACAATGGACTACATTCAGGAGTTGTACTCTTCGAAAACCCTCGCCGACACCACTCTGTCAATCAACGCCGTTTCGATTCCCATACATTCCATTTTTGCAGCGAGATCTGACGTCCTGAAAAAGAAGCTGAAAGACGGTCTCCAACTCTCTGTTGCCGACCCAGGGAACTGGATCAATGAAGCAAACGTGTCGGCGGTGGTGGCTACCCTTTATGGACTCCCTTTGCAAAGTCAGATGCGCCAAGTACAATGGTTTGGAGCGTTTTTGGTAGCTCAGGCGCTTGGTCTGGGTCACGTGACCGAGGAGATTGGCTGTGCCTTGAAAAAGCAGCTTGTCACCACTCAGGCGACGATCACAGCGTTGAATTCGGTTGTTCAGAGGTGTATCACAGCTGGGGGAAAGAGCAGCAACAATTTCACGGTTCTACCTCCCTCTCTGACTAACCAAAAACAGTTTCCGGAAATGTGTGCTTTGTTCTCGTTTCTGATCACGTGCCTGGGCTCTTTGACTCAATCTACCGTTTCTGAACTGTCCACTTCTTCGTCGCTGATTAAATCGCCCTTTTGTCTCTACAAAGTGATTATGGAGACTTCGGACTTACTTGAAGGCAATACCATGGAAAAGTATTCTTTGGCGAAAAAACTGGTGCAGCCAAGAACAAAATCGCACCAGGGGTTCCAAGATGTAGCCATCCTGGCGTTTTCCTCGGATAAAGATGGGCTGGAAATCAGGAGGAAGAGAGTATAGAAATAAAATAAATGCATGTACAAGAAATGAGTAGACGACTGGTAGATTGGTAGATGGAGGACTGGTAGAGAAGATGAGGATCTTCTAGTGTACAGACTAATATGGTCACTGAGCGGTATTTGTTATGGAACAGGACATGGGAGGAGAGGTGCAGGCTGTAAAGAGGGAATTTTGACCGTGAAAAAAGACTATTGAAAGAAGGGCGGGATTCGGAGTTCTCCACAAAGCAAGTCGCCGTATGAAACAATGTCTGTAGAGTAAATGTCTTGTAGAACAGATTGCCGGTGATACTTGGGTTTTGCTGATGTTTTAGGCGTAGTTAGACTTTATAGTGAGTTTGGGATTTGACTCGTAACCTGTCACATCTTGCATGTTGCCTTGGTAAGGTGCACAAACCAAGTTTAGTTTTGTGCACCAAAAAAGCCGTCCGCCCCATTGCCCCTGTTGCCCCATCACTGACACCACCACACGACCTCCCCCCCGCCGAATTGGAGACAGAACATGATTGCGTCCGCCGCGTTGGGGGGTTGGTAGTGAAAGTGGTGTGGAGGAGGAAGGGGGGAAGTGGTGGGAACGAGGAGGTATTAAGGTGGAGGTGGGTAAGGTGGTGCTTAAGGTGCAATGTCAACTACCTATAGATGGAGATATGCCCTTTGAGAATAAAATACTGTAGTCATGTCAACTTGTAGAACTCATTCGTTCATTGTATGACATGAACGTCAATCACGTGACTTTATAGAGCTAATCACGTGTAGTCTTATGCAATTTTCTCAGACTATATCTACCCACAACTGAGTACTATAGTGATGCAAGAATTGGTGGTATTAGAGAACTAATGGCACTGGTAAAGAGCTCTGGAGGAGCTGGTTTGAATGGTCAACTTCTGGTGTTGAGAAGTCTAGTATATCAGAAGTTATAGTCGTAATATAGCTGTACCTAAGAGTCCCATAACATGACACTTATAAAGACAAGTAGAAGATATGGAGAGAAAAGAGGAGCTGTATTGCACTTCCAGAGCTCTATTGAGGCGAATTGTATGATTTATTTCTGTATTATCACCTCAGAAGAAGGTTCATTACTGGACTGTATTCTACTAAGAAGGTGCCTATAGTGAGTCTTCTTAAAACGTCAGAAACATAACTTCTACACGATATAAAGCTATTTAAAGAATGCTCTTGGTGTGTAGACTCTAATGGTGAACTTCCTGTACTCATAGCTTGTCTGGATCGTAAGTTATGGTGGCTATAGTACAGTAAGCTAGTAACATAAGAACATGACAAGTAAATAGCTGAATAATGAGAAATGGAGTGAAATGAAATGATCAATGATTATCAGAAAAGACTTCAGGTAGGTATTCAACTCTTAGAACTTCTGTTGGTACCTTCTTTCCCGTAGATGAAATGGTATCTACCGGTAGTCAGACTAGACATTTAATACACCCAAATTGTTTGACTTTTTCCAGTCCACCATAAACACCAACTTTGGTACATACTGGTTTTTCGTCTGACTTTGTCTTTGTGAGCAGTCTGTTTATTCGTTTTTGTTGCCATATTAATAGCATCTATGATATTCACTACAAGTAGGTACGGAGTATATACTCATATGTCTGTGGTATAAGAAAGGAAAACAAGTCAACAAAAAGGGATTATGAGTATGGAAGAATCCAGGTCTAATAATACTAGCGGTCAACTTCCCATGTTTGTATTGTTTTTGTATCAAAAGTTATACTCCAACAATTCTTAAAACGGCACTGAGGTAATATTGCAGAAACTAGTGTCAATATACATCTAAAGTTTGAGGTGAAGTTATTTTAATGACTTAAACTGCTCACTTGATCACTTCCAGAACTCCTTCTTGTTATTTTGGAGTTATAATGACGTTTTTGACTCTTTATAAAAGACAGCATTGTAGTCTTAGTGTCTTCCATCTACTGTCAAAGTATTATAGTTGAGAGAAAAGAGCGGGGAGTTCGAATGTGTGTTATTTTCACTGCAATAGAGCTATTGTGACAGTATGAGGTGGATCCATGACTCATTTCGTCTTGCAGTATGTACTCCCTTTCCCCCTCTGATATTGCTAAGATCTTGAGCTGTAGTACTCTATGGACGTTAAAAAGTGTCAAAAGTTATATTCAGGCTATATTTGAGCCTGTTTCACCGTTCTGGCAGCTTACATATAGTTATAGCTCCATATTACACTTAATTAGGCTTACCTCACTATTCATCTGGATGTATTCATCAAGTACACATTTTACAGTCAGAAAAGAAAGAGTAACAAATCAAACCAGGAATTGTAATGGAAACAAGCAGTCGTTACTGGATGGTCAACTCCCCAACTTTCCACCTCTTCTGTAGCTCTTTCTAGGCAGCTTCATGTTCTTGTGTAATACTTGACCAAGAAGGACAAGTAAAAAAAAAAACAATAGAAACTGCATAAATATCAGATAAAAGCAGATGTGCACTTCTCGGCGCTAGTACGCTACTCCAGTATCTTCTCACGGTTTTCAGACTTGTAACGGGAGGTTCTGAGACCTACTAAAACTTGGTGTGATATATCTTGGCATGTTGAAACACCGGAATAAGAAATATCAGTAAAGAGACCTAATTTAGTGAGCTATTTACCTTGCTAGAGTAGTACTATCAGGTCTGTATCAATATCAGACTCACTGGACCCATTCTAAGTGCTATCTAGTATACGCTCATCTTATGAGAGGAGCAGTACTACATACAATAATCACATCTATGAAGACCAAAGTACATCAATAACAGTATAAACCTGCTAGATACTCTCTGCTACTTTATCAGACCGATATGACCCATATTTCGTGTCATATACGAGCTCTACTTGCAGGTCAAGAGTGATAAATGAAAAGTCTTGGAAAAAGAGAACCAAAAGAGGTACAACAAAGGGAGCAGATTCATTTTACTGCTGTAGTCATCTAGAGCATTACTCTCAACTCCCCTTCCGTTTTAGAGCTTTATTGATAGTTCTACAAGCACTTTAATGTTTAGTAAAAGTTGAGATCTAACTCCTCGAGGACAAATGCAAAAAGAGACGAGACTTCAGATTATGTTTGCTACGTGTCTAGATGTAGTACATTGAAGTCTCTGTATTAAAGTAACTTGTTTTACGTGTTCTATAGATCATTCTGTGAAACGTCTTCTGTATGCCTTCAACAGTATATAAAGAGAACCAGTGCATTTAGAGGTTAAATAAGTGGTAAATATGGTACCCGGGCAGTTATTCTACGCTTTCTCACCTTTTTATCTCTTTTAGATCTAATCTAACGTTTTTATTACAAAACTTGATTCTTCAGGGTCATGGACATGAATACTCCAGTATAGAGCGCCACATAAACTGTTAAATCATACGAAAACCAGCTCATATAGTGCCTCAAGTCTCTCTAAACGCTAAGAGAAATCTCCTAGGCCAATCTGACGCTATTGACCATCTTGGCGACGTACATGTTCCACGTATGTGCATTATTACTAAGAGGTCTATCAGAGTGAGCAATAAAGTAGGAAGTCTAGAAAGTTGTATTACTGTTCATCTAGGTCTTTTCATTAATCTTTCGTCTTTAGTTGGTCTTCAAACGGTGTATTTCTTCATTTATATCCACTATCAAATACCTCTTCCTGTATCAATGAAGCCAATATAGAATCACCAATAAGAGATATACATAAGCGGCATAATAGTCACAACACTCTTCCTTACTCTACAATCTCATGGGTCAAGTCTACGATTCAATATTCCTTCTGGAACACATTCTGTAGGTGTTCTTGTGAATCTCATTATTGTATACTGACCATAAGAGCTGTAAAAACAGTACCATACATGAATAAACGTAAAAGAGGTGTTCTTGCGCATTCAGTAATCTCCTGGAACTTGTTATTCACTTCAAAGATGTATTTTGGAACATCTATACTTTGGGGAAGTGGACAGCTCGTCGTTCAGTACCTATTACCCGAACTACAGCTCTACAAAAACGAGCTACGTCAAAAAGAACAATTACATTGTGTTGCGAAAGTCCTCTAGAGTATTACTGTCAACTCCCCATCTCTTTCAGAGCTTTATTACAGATTCTACAGTACTTCCATGTTTTAGTAGCTTCTATAGTAGTAAGGCTATATCTAACGAAATAAAAGTCATGAAGTCATAAGAACTTGAGTGTTCATAATCATACGTCAAATAGAACCTTTTGCCTTTAAAAAACTCGACATTTTCATACTGTACATGTTTTTACAATGACTTACAAATACGCAGGCTTTCATACTATATTATCTTGAGTTGAAGCACTAATGGCTGATATAAAAACCGCAAAACTGAGTAGAAACGTATAACAATGTCTAAAAACTACTATTCTCAACTCCCTATCTCTTCTAGGGCTCTATTGCTCATTCTGTAGCACTTCACAAAAAGTGACATATCTATGAAAGACTATATTAGACGACAATCTTATTCTAGAGATTTAAAAAAGCCAGAATGCGATTGTTACACCCCACATAGTCTACTGTATCAATTTTACACAGTTCTGAGCTATATTCCAGATTCTATGTTGGATCCATGAAAAAGTATAGAGAGATGTATAAGAACTCATGTTAAACACCAAATAAAGACCATTATGCCAGACAGACTACACTACTAGGTACCTCTAGCTCTATAGATCACGATTTTGAAGTCCCCATTTCTCCTAGACTTCTCTATCCCCTTCTACAGCCCCTTCAATATAATAGCGGTAAATACTAATACCACTATATAACGCCAAATACTCACGGAAAAGCTACAAAAACTCCCCATCCCCATCTCCCACTCTCGACAAGTCCCATTATACCTCCCCTAACCTCCCAGAAATGTATTCCAATTTCTATAGCCCCTTACATATTCCCACCTCCAAAACACAACCACCACCCTAGAACCACCAGTAATACCCCTACCCTTCCAAAACCACTCTCATTCTCTTCCCCACACCTCAAACAACATTTCTGTCAACTCCCCCATCTCTCTCGTCATACAACTTCCTCTTTAAATCTCTCCTTCGATTATCTCCCTTTTCCTTACACTACATACACCCCATAAAACTCATTCCACCCATCAAAACCCTTCCTAAACTACACCATTCGATTCCCCTCAATATGCTGAATCTAACAGTACTCCTCTCGTCCCTTTAACCCTTCTCCTTCAACTTCTATCCCCCACCTTTCACATCCCACCTTTCCCCCCTACAACCTCCAATAATACTCCAATCTCTACGAAACCACATCCATTCTATTCCCCTCACTTCCCTCATTCCAACGGTACCACTTTTACCTCTCCACCTCTTCCCCTTCATTTTCTATCATCTATCATGCAATTTCTATAAATACTCCTCCCCTAACCCTTCCACGGTTTAGCCACTCCTTTGGTATTCTTGCCGCACACGTGACAATTTTGTTTCTTCTTGTGCTTAGTCAGAAAACACTTTTCGCAAAACACGTGACCACATTGAGTAATCACTGGACGAGTAAAATCTTGCTGACAAATGGGACATGAAGTGGGAGACTCTTTGTCTGCTGACTCGGCTGACTCAGCAACTTCCTCCTTGTCACGTGATAAATCACGTGACCCTTTAATCTCCCACTCCCGCTCAATCTGCCACCCTGCTTTGTAATCCTCTCTCATATGCAAAAATTTACACGAATCTCCGTAACCGCAGAAACCGGTCAATTTGTAATCCTTGCACACATCTGGTTGGTAATCCTGACTTGTCGTACTTTTGATATTTGACGACGCTTTCAAACCGACCGTATTAGTAATCGGCGGCTTAGTAAACGGGACTTTGTAGGGACCTCTGGATAACGAGTCTGAGTCATCCGAGAGGTCACGTGCGTATAATATCGTCTCCTTGGTTGCTTCTTCGCTCTTTGTCAGCTTTTGCGAATGGCTATGATCGATGGTTGATGAGAAATCCGGCGCTGAAATTTGCTGACTGGATGTTTTTTGGCCGGGTTTTGTGCTTACGTCATTTTTGTGGCGTTTAAAAACAGGAGATGCTGAGTCAGACGATGAGTCGGATGAGTCAGAGTCTCCTGTTTTTGTCAGCTTTTGCGAATGGCTATGATCGATGGTTGATGAGAAATCCGGCGCTGAAATTTGCTGACTGGATGTTTTTTGGCCGGGTTTTGTGCTTACGTCATTTTTGTGGCGTTTAAAAACAGGAGATGCTGAGTCAGACGATGAGTCGGATGAGTCAGAGTCTCCTGTTTTTGTCAGCTTTTGCGAATGGCTATGATCGATGGTTGATGAGAAATCCGGCGCTGAAATTTGCTGACTGGATGTTTTTTGGCCGGGTTTTGTGCTTACGTCATTTTTGTGGCGTTTAAAAACAGGAGATGCTGAGTCAGACGATGAGTCGGATGAGTCAGAGTCGACGATGGTGGTTCTTTTCTGACCAGCGTTTTTCTTTCGTTTGAACATGGTGAAGAGTTGGTACAGTATGCATAGATCGATATCAGAGTTTATCAATAGAGTGGTCAGCGAAGCTGAGTAATCGATTACTAAGCTGAAGTGAATCGCTTTAGCCCTAACCCAAGTACCACAAGATGACTAATTACACTGGTTTTATTTTATTCATAACCTGTGTTTCGGTCACGTGACTTTGCTGACATAATAATTAGCCTTTTCCAGCCAATTTTCCCCTATTATTTCGAAATCCTGGAACGTCCATAACACTTCCAAAACGGGTCATATCGTAGTTTTAGTTGGGTCACGTGACTAGCCAGCCTCGTGGCTCTCTTTTGGCGCCTCTCTCTCCCCTAACCCGCTCTCTTTCGTCTTTCCAGCTATTTTTAAATTTCCTTAATACCGCACGAGGGTTTGGGCAGCAAGGTAAGGGAATGAGGTAGGGTATGGGGATGAGTTGATGACGTAAGCACCGTAGCCCAGGTATTCTGCTACTATTGGCCTTCCCTACCCCTACCCTAACCCCTCCCCTATTCCAACCCCTACCTCTCTCCTATTCCAACCCTTACCTCCCTCTTAACGTTCACCCCAGATTAGGAGGTGCATTTGGGAGGTGGGGGTTAGGTAAGCTGCAACTGCCTTGATTTTGTCGACATTACTCAGTCTCTGAAACGATTGACACAAACGGTGTTGCTGGTGACTAATCGGGAGGACAGCGAGCGCTACAATCACGTGACGGACACGCCAGACGGATTACTCAGCACGCACGGAAAAAACACCTGGCAGTTTCACAGCAATCAAAGGAGTGAAGAGGTACGGAGAGATTACGTGATCAGAACGTGACCAAGCTGATTACATAACGGCATTCTCGTGACCGAGGAGATACGTGACCAAGGAAATTACGTGACGGAGATCTTGTCACCTGATTACATCATCTTCGACTGAGTTACATCATCATACGACTTTTACGACTGCTTAGTAAAGCTGAAACAGTGAAAGAGCTGGATTATTCATACACGTGACTAAGCACGTGACCTCCATTCGTTTATTGGTGAGTAGGCGGAAAAGTGGTGAAAATTGATGGAAAATTGTTTGAGGGAGTTCAGGAGTGACATGACTAATGGGGGTTACAGGAGTTGTGTGGTGACTACAGTGGTTGTGTGGTGACTACAAGAGTGATGTGATGGGCATTACATTGATTACGTCATGGGAACGACATTGATTATGTCATGGGAACGACATTACTTATGTTGTCTTTTTGTGACTAAGAATTGTCTACAGGTCCATGTTAAGGCCATTCTTCATAGGATGACTGGAGTATGATCTAATGATGATATAACACATTTGAGGAAGTTAAGCAGTCAATGTTTCACTGCTTATGTCATCATTTGGTCATTAAATTCCCTATGATACCCATACATTCATTATGTCATCCCATTTCATTAGTCATGACTTATTTATCACACACCCTGGGTTACTCAGCTTGTTGGTGTTGACTTATGTAACTGATATGACAGTTCACTGCTTATGTAACCGGCACCCTTCCAATTGGTTACTCCACTTATTGATCACGTCATTTTTACTAACACAGCATCTCTTACCATGGAAACCCTCCTGGAAAGTCTCATGAGCAGCGTCTCGGACGAGCCGCTGCTTCCGCCTGACATAATCATTCCGGAAGAAGATGACGACATGTCGGACTCCGATTTCTGGACAAAACTCTTAGATATCGTTTCGGTAAAGACTCACTCTTACCCGGTCGTCGAAGGTGCCCTCAAAGACTACCTCTTACTAACGACCAAACACCTGTCCGACTTCTTAGTCAGCGACAATGACCTCTTTCGAGCAGGATACAAGCTCACCACCTCGCCCATCTTTATCCACCATAAAGCCTTTACTCGACGTAAGCTTATCGCCATGCTTACGTTAGCAGAAGAGTACTCTGATCTTGCAGCAGTCGTCTCACTAATCTTACTAATCGACTCAGATAGTCACCCAGCCACTTTGGAAATGATGCAGGAGGAAAACGCGTGCCACGCCTTGACGAGATTACTTCTGACTTTTCAGAAAACGTCCGCCCTCCGTCTTCGAAGAGTCCTCCTAGAACTCATGTTTGAAATGTGCAAGATTCAGAGAATTTCCGCGTCCGACTTGGAAAACATTTCAGACAAATTTATCGACTCACTTCTAAGGACAGTGGTCAACGCAGATAGAGACGATACTTCACTGTATGACGCCTCAGTGATGAAAGTCTTACTTTGTCTCAACGAGCAGTACATGATAGCTGCGTATGATGAAGACGAAGACTCGGGAATTTACTCGAGTAAAGTGCTGGACCTGATTTCGCTCGATATCGACGGGTACGTGGAATTCGGCGCGAAATTGGTGCTTTTGCTGAATCGAGCCATCGACACTTGTCTCCAAATCATGGGCTTGAAGCTGTTGTACCTGCTGTTCACCAATGAACCGACTTATGAGTACTTTTACACCAACGATTTGTTAGTGTTGATCGACGTGTTTATCAGAGAACTTCACGATCTTCCAAACGACGAAGAGCAGCTCATTAACACGTACCTAAGAGTCCTCCACCCGCTCATGGTCAACTCGCAAATCAGACACGAACCGTACAAGATTGGAGGTCTGACAGATGTCCTGGAGATGTTGTCTGGTCATAAGGGCAGCTCCACCTTCTTGCCAGTGTCGGAAACCACACTGAGACTCGCAGTTCGATGCCTGGGAGTGCCCTGGTTGGAATACACGTTTCCTTCGCCCATGAGCACCGTTCCTCCTTCTCCAAGTTCGTCAATTGGCTCGTTCAATGAAGAAGAGTCGCCAACGAGAGTCAAGGTGCCCAGTATCGGAGTAACGGACTTTACGGGGACGAGACGGCTTAGTCAGACGAGTCTGGGGACTAATAGTGCGGTTTCGTCGACCACGAGTCTGATTTCTTCCTTGAAACTTGCTCCTCCTCCTCCTCCATCACGTGCTTCTTCAAAGGGGCCCCCACCCCCAGCACCCCCTCCATCACGTGGAAAGAGTCCTATGCCCATGATTCCACGGGGTAAAAGTCCAGCTCCACCTCCTCCACCAAGCAGAAGCTCGCCGGCACCAAGGAAAGAGGTCTCACGTGATTTGAAGGATGTCATGGAGGCGAGGGAAAAGCCGAGAAAGGAAAAGCCGAGATTGCCGCCGAGCAGGAAGCGAGTGCTGGATATGAGTATTAGGAATACTAGTGTGGGGGATTTGAGTGTCGCGAGGGATTGAAGCCCGGAGCGAACAGCCCAGGAGCGAAGCGATGGGCTAAGTGAGCGGGGCTTCATCCTAAGCCAGGGTCGAACACATGACCAAGCCCCGAGTCTTGACCACGAATCGAACACATGACCAAGTCCAGAGTCCTGAGCTAGGATCGAACATAGGAGCGAACACGTGACTAATTCCATAGGAGAGTGTCCTGGGAGAAGCAATGGGTGAAGCCTGAGGAGGGTCGAACTGAGTTAGTGTGGGACAAGGGAATCGAACATGGGAGTGGACTTACCGGGAATTGAACCTGAAGAAGTGGAAGACAGGGATCGAACGAGGGAACTACTGTGCACGTGACCGACACGTGACAGTGTACTAAGTGAATGAGAAGATTCGAAGAGTGGGAAGAGCCTTGAAAGAGGATTTCTGGAGGAATCGAAAGAGCAGCCTGAAATGCAACAATAGTGGCCAATGCCATGTGAGACGTGGGAGACGTCAAAAAGAGAACTCAGAGAAAGGTGTGACGGAAACAGCCACACAACAGAACCAACCGGAAGACGCAGCATCTATTTATCACAATCATGTATATAGTTCAAAACATAATCGACATAGATGCGGTAGTGGTCCAGAGAGTAGCGTAACTTCAGCCCAGACGAGAGACTCAGTAGCCACTCATACTCCAAAATGCACAAGTCGTGATCTCAGTGCTCTCCATAATGAAGACGACGCATTCAGAACGGAAGAGTTCCGGACAAGTGAAGAAATCCAGTGCAATGGTCATGACTTCTGGTGTGTCTCAAGAGGGGAGATTTGGACCTCAAGATTCGAGATGAAAAGCTCAGACCAGGCATACATCGCAGTAGAAATGTCAGAACTTCTGGTGTATCACAAGGGCCATGGTGCTCCAGCCCAGAGTGAGAAGTGTGCTTGGGGGATCTCTTTATCCCTTCATGATGAAAAATCCCTGACTTCTGGGTGAATTCGAGGTGAATGGTGCTCCAGAGGAAGCGTGAATCCACACAGGTTTCGAGGAGAACCATACGAGACTTCTAGTCAAGGGGATATGCATGGATCTTCCAGGTCAGGGAAAGAAGAGCAGTATCCTAGAGCTCGCAGTGTCTTGGTCCTGACTTTTGATGAGAAAGTGTCTCATATGAACTGTCAGAAGTCAGTGAGGTATCCATGAAGACTCCTTAGTGCAGAATCCGTCACTTCAGGTTAGATCGCTCTCCAAAAAGACATTCTTCTCTCAAGTCAGAAGTGAGTGAGGGAGTCATCCAGAGTAAAGCAGTTCCATGAGGTGGAGGCTTCCTTAGAGTAGCCAGTGCACTATCTAGACATTGAACTGCTAGATAAGCACGTGACCGAGTGAATACTGAAGACTTGATATCCATTGAGACTCAACCATTGATAGGTCCAGCGAAATGGCGTATCGAAGATCACCAAAGGTAGATAGTCTGTCCATTGAGCTGAATGTCGTCACCAATGACCTTGCTACCGAAAGCAGTGTCATTGTTGCAATGGAGAAGCAACATCGCTGTCTTCATTGTAAGATAGCTGTTCTCTGACACCAGTGGCACTGACGTGAATGTGATAGACTCAGCCGCTTGATGTGGTGGCGTGCGGCTCAGAAAGAAGTTGATGTAGAGGCTGAGGCTGAGGTGACAAGGTCATTGTCAGAGAGATACGTCAATTGTGAGAGTTGAACAAGTGACATGTCTGAGAGAAGAGAAAAAATGTCTTAAGGGTGACAATTGAGATGAGTGTGAAGGGTGGCAATTGAAGTGTGAGAAGTGCGTAGTGTGTGAGTGTGAAGAGGGTGGAGAGTGTGAAGAAGTTTGGCTGGAGTTTAGCTGATACTTATTGACAAATTTCCTCTCTATTTGACTCAGGTCTCTATGACATTGTTCTTGTCAGACCGAACCCCACGCCAAGATTTGCATCGTATGAGCGAACTAATATGAGTGTAAATTTATTGTCTTTATGAACTCACGTGCTACTGAAATGTACAATTTTTGTCTTTACGAGAATCACGTGCTCTTAAAATGTACATTTATCGTCTTTACAAACTTCACGTGCTCATGATCTATTTTAAGACTAACACTGTGGACTTTTAGTCAACTTAACGTCACTATAATTGACGATACAGTGATGCTACAACGAAACCAAGTACATCACTAGACTCCCCTGGACTCCAGCTTTCCAAAGGTACCACTCTCAACACTCCATCTTCACTATCCACCATTTCTGCCATTTTCGACACATCACTTCACTAGATCAATATATGCATCTCCCATGCACGATAACAATATCAAACTTACTCCAAACTTTCTTTATCAATCATTCATATATTAACAAAGTACCTGACATAAATATCGTACTTCTCCTCCTCCCTAACAAATGACCTTTCTCCAGTACAAGACTCTTCTCAGCAACGTGGCAAACGAGTACTCGCCGTTGAAAATGGCCTCGAGGCGGAGCGTGGAGTATTCGGGCTCTTCATCGGAATGCTGAGTCACGTAATCGCGGACAATTCGGTCCTCCACTTCTCCATACAGTGTTGCCATGGTGCTGAACGGTGGTGTGTTCTGAGATAAAGTGTCTGTGTCTCGTGGCACATACCCGCTTTTATATCCACCTGAAATGCCCCATTGCCACAGGTTACGACTCGTCAATTGAGGCTGAACGACGGGAGCGAGGGAGCGGGGGGGGATCTGGTGAAGAGCTTCCGACGAGTCAGGTCAAGACTCAACAGGAGTAAAGTGATGAGTGTTGGGTGACTGGAGACATCGTGACAATAAAATCTCCTTACTCTTGGCTTGAACATCGATCTCCAAACTAACCCATTATCAGTTGAAGAGCTTTATTTAGTTTATTTTTTACTTAAAAGCGCTCATTAAAATAATCCAGAATTAAATCGGATAAAATCGGCAAAAAAACAGATTAATTCAAATAAAATCAGAATAATCCAAATAACTTAAACGCAGCTTACTCTCCACTTCTTATTACGTAACAACACCTTTTGTCCCCACTTACTAATCAGCCCCACTCTGCAATGCAAATCACCAAAAGGTTGTAAATTAAAAACCTCATTTTCAAGCCACAGAAATTACGTAAGAAGGGGGTGGGTTATTTTTCACCGGAAAAGTCACATGACACCGAGCTGAGTCAGCAATTAACCCACTCTATTCACTCACGTGATACCACGTGACCTTCTCACCTCACCTCATCACCCGCCCCACTTGCTCCTGATGACGACTTTTCGCCTGCGCAGTAACCCCCAAGGTCCCCATTTCAAACCTTATTTCTCGACTCTTATGATCCTCTTTTTCCTCTTAAAAAGATCACTCTTCCTTCAAAGATTGAAGACTTTTCGACATTACTAAGGCGACAGATTTCGGCAGATTACACAGAGACGGTCAGATGTTTGTCATTGCAGAGTGGAATTCGACGTTGGGCGAGATGAGTGAGCCAAGATGAGTCAGCATGATGGGATTAGTCAGCATGACTAAGCGACAGTCAGCCCACTTCCAGCTTACGTCATCCGCTTATGTGAGCAAGGTACAGCTCACGTGAGATGTCACAGGACAACTCTAACAAGGTCATAACCTGATATGGTCATAACTTGTGACGAAAGAAAACGGAACAACGGCTCACGACAAACTGACGACTATGATGATGATACAGCACTGATACAACAGATACCCTGGATACCTTGACTACTTCATACCCTGGGTCATACCCTACCCATACCCTAACCCATGATATCAGCGACCTAACCCCGACCCTTACCCCGATACCCTCACCTAACCCCGACACCCTACCCGCCCTAACCCATCCTACCCATCCCTAACCCGGCTAATAAGGCAAGAGATTCCGCTAGTTTCGAGGCAACTGCAGGAGTGTGGAGACGTGCATGTGATTGAGCGGCTGAATGGTCTCTGAAGTAGTGCTTACGTGATACGTGATTGTGTGATTCGAACGGTTGAATTACGTAAGACTGTGATTATGTAAGCGGTTCTCCACTTCTAATTGGCTTAGTCATAGTTCTGCTTGAGCTCTGGTTCAGTTCTTCTTCTCTCGATTACGTTATGGACATTCCTCCATGTTCTCCCCACTTGATGATCATGCACGGTTCCTAGATTGGCTTGGCTTTGCCACCAAACAACAAAGAGTGTGAGAAATTGTGCTTCCTGATTTGTCAGCAAAGGTGCCCGTGTTTGGTACCGTTGGAACCGCAAGAGTTTGATTAGTCAGCGGGAGAAGAAACCGGCTCAAAATCTCTTGTTTTGACGACTCTACAGTTGGTTCAAGTTTCGTGGTGCCACATTATCGTACTAGCCACTTTTTTGCTAAAGTTTATTTTTGGGGCGGAGAAAGAGAGGCAAGAAAGAATGATAGGTTATGAGGTGAATGAGAGAAGGAAAATGGGATTGTTTGGTATGGTTTTGATCACGTGATTTTTGCGAATCGAACGGTACCACTCTCATTTCGATCCAAGCACAACTCAACTTTTTCCAATTTGAGCCACTTTTGCTACTGGACACATCAAAAAGCATAAACCTAATCAGCACGATAACAAGTTTATTGCATGCGGGAGGTGGAGAGAGGAGTGTGGTGGGGAGGGTTGGTGGGAGAGGTATATAAGGGTTCGATTCTCCCTAGAGAAGAAGACAACCAACAACACAGACACAAACAGACAATAATCCAATTGTCCCAACCTCAAACCGAACCGAAGACCTCTTTTTTTACTCACCACACCACCACCACTATCACCATGGCCTGCTCTACCAACTGCAACTGCTCCAAGCCCTGCACCAACTGCGCCTGCGACACAAAGTCGTGCTCTTGCGGACCTTGCAAGTGCGAGACTTGCAAGTGCACCAAGGCTTGTGAGTGCGAGAAGAACCCTGACTGCAAGTGTGAGACTTGCAAGTGTGAGGGTGCTTGCAAGTGCTAAACGGACCGACGACGAGGTCGAGAGGCGTTAGCCGAACGACCAGAGTCAAGGGACGTTCACGGTGGAAGTCGAACCAAGTTACGAAGCGTAGCTGAGTGATTGGTTGCATCTTTCGTTACCTCATAAGTTATTGATTAGTATTTTAAGATGAGAGACTGTAGACTGTAGTGATGAAGTTGAGACTTGGTTGGGACTTTGTGGCTCACGGTGGAAGTCGAACCAAGTTACGAAGCGTAGCCGAGTGACTTGACTGAGACGTTCTGCGTTAGCTCATAAGTTATTGATTATTGTTTTAACATGGGAAGTTGTAGAGACGAAGACATAGTCAAGGGACGTTCACGGTGGAAGTTAGACGGAGTCACCAATGACTAGGTTAACACTTCTCCTCGTTAGCTCATAAGTTATTGATTATTACACTGAGAGTGTAGAAGTCGAGAAGTAGAGACGAAGTTGAGAAGTAAGACGAAGTTGAGACTTCGTAAGCTCAGAACCTGTTGATTATTTTCAAGCGGGGATTGTAGGGTGGAGTTGAGAGGTGTAGAGAGTCATTCGGACGAGGGTAAAGGTTCTTCAGAGAAAAGATTGAGAAGGAAGTTGTCAGTCACCTACGGAGCTCGTCCTAGAATGAGTGTGGCTCTTCCTGAATTCTCGAGTTGATGAGAAGGGGGACGTAGGATAAAGACCTGCGGAGAGGTCTTTGGACGCCGAGGAGATGTATTTATGGAACTCCTTGTCTTGTTTCCTTCATTGTTGTGGCTTATGACCAGCTTACTTCTCCAATGGCATCAGGCTTTGATGGTGGGTAGTACCAGGGTAGGACGCTAAACAAGGACATGAGTGGTAGACAAGAAGACAGAGACGTTAAGCGAGTACGAGTGACATCTGTCCCGTGACCCTCCCCCCCCCTCCCCAAGGCCCAGTTGGGATCGTACTACCGAGCACTACCGAGCATAGCCAAGTTGACCAAGTTTGACAGAGACTTGTTGAGACAATGTTAAGTGACTGAAGCTGGAACGTAAGTTAATGATTAGTACTTTAGCATGGAAAGGCGTAGAGTTGTAGGAAAAGGTACTTGTACTCTGTAGAGAGTTTTTTTTTTTTTTATTTTTTTTTTTGTAGAAATGAGAATGTTGGGACTTTTGAATGGAGTCCAGTGGAGGCCATAGGAGAACGTAGGGTGCTACCAGTAGATACTCACTGTAGAGTGTGGTGGTGTTGCTGTTAACGTAAGTAGTGCTAGGAAGGGCGGTACCTGTAGTCGAGTTAACAGCAGTGGTAGGAAGAGCAGTACGAGTAGTGGAGTTCACTTGGTAGTAGGCAGAGCAGCAGTCGAGTTAACAGTGGGAACTACAGGAGGGGAGTGGAGTTGGCAGCAGTAGTGAGCTCGATGCTGGTAGTGTTAGCAGCAGTAGAAGAAGCAGCTGTAGGATGAGTGACCAGAGTAGTCACGACAGACCGATAGTGAAGAAAGGAGCCTGAATAGTCAACTGATCGTACCCTTCTCCAGAGAAGTAGTAGAAGGATGGTTACAAGGGAGGAGGGAGGCTTCATGTTAAGAGAGTGCTGACTTCCAAGACCGGAGCTGAAATGGATCGTCAGAGTGAGAAAAGGGTACGAACTAAGGGGAAGTTGTGATGCTCTCATTAGTGTCGCACCAAGCATACCTGTCTTCCCTCACCTCAACATAATAGATGGGGAGTACTTGCAATGGCTTGTAGAGGTAAGAGACTTGTCAGTATGGTTGTGGTGAAAAGAGAAGCTCCAAGTTGAGACTCTAGGGAAGAGTGTCTAAGAACTACCGTACCGGTAATGTGTTTAAGACCACATCCAAAGACGCTGCTCAAGTTGCAATTAGTAGAGCAAGTGAGTCTCGAAGAGTGTCATAGTATGGAGAAGTTGATGGAACGCTCTCATTAACACCAAGCACCTGTATCAATTGAGTGTAGCTCTTGTCACTGAAGTTCAATATTGAATTGTTCACCTGAACATGTTGTGTGAGAACGGAGTAGTCATGGTTTTTTGGTTCAGCTGTTGAGGTTCAACTCGGATACTATTCAGTATTAAGATGTTGGTCAGGTATGAAAGGTTATGAGATTGTATCATTACAGAACACTTTATTCGTAGATACTCACTGAAGAATGACTTGCCCGAGTATTAACTTGGAGCATTCAATGTGATACTTCATAATGGTTGTAGCAAGTATGTTGTGACATGTTGGTGGAACTCTTCATCATAGCTACAGTGTTCTCTGAGAAAAGTGTGGGGTGACTGAAGCTGTTCAGATACTATCAATTCATACCCTTGAAAAGGGCAGTGAACTTGTTCCTGTTTGTCACGAGTATGCTGAAAGAACGACCTCATTGATGTAACTTTTTCAGGTTAAGATACTCCAACTGAAAAAAGTGTGGTGTGTGACAGTTCTAGTGTCCATTCTGGTGGGTTTACCAGTGACTGTAAGGTGAAAGAGAAGCTGCACATATGACCTTAGTAGTGGCAAGTGTGAGAAAAGATGTATCCGATGTTTTCTCCTGAATGGTGGGCGAAAGATATTGGTGCTTGAGAACTGAATATTGTATTCAAATTTGTCTGTAAAAGTCTTCTTTATTTGGTTGAGGGTTGCAACTTCTGAATAGAATGACATGACTGTTGTGAGGAGTATTGAGTGCACAGCCTGGACCCTGGGCTTTGGAAAGACAAGACTTTCAGTAGAAGCGACTTATTTTGCAATTGAAGGGAGAAAAAAAGTCTTGTTCGTTGTCAAATCAGACCTTGGCATTCACTTGGAGGAACTGTTCCTGTGCTGTCTTCTATGGAGTTGTGATGTGTAAGCTTGGAGAAAGTGTTAGGAAGTGAACTTAGGAGTGCGGTGACATGTCTGTTGTCATAACGTCGATTTCATTGTTGAAGCGGACGAGACCCAAGGGTATTTGTTTTCATGTCGATGAATCAATTGTTGAAAGAGATGCTGGTTTTGACTGGCTGTAGAATTGAAGCTCAGGTGGTGACATGTCTAAAGTGATGTATCGAACCAGGTCTACCTATACTCCAAAGTACCAAAAGTCGTGCTCTCGAGAGAATTCTACTCCACTATTTCACTATGGCGAAGTTATTGTTCTGGTTTATTGAGTAATTGAGGCTGTCTATCGAGGAGGTCGGCAAAACTGTTCCTCATTACTTCAAGAAAATAAAATAACGAGAGTATAAGGACATGAAAAGGAATTGACAACATGTTCTTAAATATTCACTCTATATCATTGAAGCACAGCCATTCGGACTTGCCCGTCTCTTATAAAATGTCACTCGAGAGGGAAGGTAGGTTCCTTGAGTAGGTAATGTGCTAACCCAAAGGACTGGCAGTCACTCAAAGTCATTATTATGTTCTAACTCATCTCTTGAGGGATTCTACTACATTGTAGACCATAAGCCACCTTCTCTCCCTCCAAGCTCTTTCAGTCATGGGGTAAAGAAAAGACGGTAAGTACAAGTGTACAGTCAAGTTTTATTTCGCCGTTTCAAGCCTACCGGTAGATTCCATAAAAGGTGATATCCTAAACAATACTCTACAGATATATTCTGAACAGTCTGCTCGTTCCTTTATGACTAGGAAAGTGTATTAATAGACGTATTGTATCAGTAATAGCCTACGTATTGCACATTAAGAACTATTTGTAGGTGATAAATTCTGCTCTTGTCTTTTTCTAACCCATAGCTTCCCTCCCTCTTAGTCCAAGATGACTACAACCATAGGACCTGACAAACTGAAGAATAGAAGCTGTAAATAAGTGTAATAAGTTATTCGTGATAAGTTGAATGGCAGTTATTACGTGATTCCAAACTTATTTCTGTCACTGGTGTATCTCTTAATCGTATTTTACTCTGTTTTGTAAGCATCATTTGGAGGACGAACATACACAGTCGGTAAAACTCGATTATTCAGGGAAGGACAAGTGAAAAGTAGGAATGTCATAGATCCGTAGCGTTTCAAATGGCATTTATTAACTAAAAACTACCTATTATAATCTCTAGTAAGTTTTATGACTGTTTTTCATTTCTCTGGTCGCAGCTGAAGGACGAAAAAAATAGACGAAGGGACATGTCGATAATGTAGCCAAAAAAACCTGAAATAAAGTGAGATAAGTGATTCAGAACATTCCAAGTGTGACAGGATGAATTTTAAGTCTACAATATCCCACTTCTCTCAAGTATCACCTTGGAGCTATCTGAATTACCTTATATACACATACTCTTCCTACAATACCGTTCATTTTATGTAGCGTCAATTCATCTTCCTATTATACACTCCTCTCTTCTTTAGCCAATGAAAAACTTATAGCTACACTTTCACGTCTCATCACAGTACACCCTGCTCATTGTTGACTGGTAATTCTTATTCTACAATTATGGGACTTCTCTGAGGTCTCCAGAGCCTCATTCTGAACTGAAAGAAGTACATACTGTAGTTGTAGGTGCGATATGCCACTCCAAGAACTGAGATGTGCAATCAATCACCAGTCCAATACATTAGATGAGACATCCCGTACACTAGACTGACTCGATACATCATCTCTTATCATACCTCCGCAAGCTCTCAGTTTTAGGAGCATTGCCATTCACCCTACCCACCAGTACCATCATCCTGACTCAACCAGATCTTAATACAACTACAATTAATACATATACAGACATAGTCCTGTTGTAGTGCTCCCTTAGTTTTCACTCTAATGGCCAAATATAGAGCTTTAGAATAACAAAGTCCATCAGAAACTCCTGATAAAAGACCGTCTTGGTTTTCTTTTGGGCTTTCTCCTATTTTCACGTTCCATACTCCTATCAACTCATCGCCATCCATCTCTATACGTCATTCTCGCCCACATTGTCCTACGATCTATTTCATCCCCTCCTGAAAGACAATTCTCTCTGATGGACTTACTTCTCCACGTTAGAATAGCGCCACCAACACAACTACATATTTTCACATCCAGAACAAAGAATGTCTATACTACTGCACTCTCATCTCGACTCAGTTTTCTTCTACCAAAACTATTTCTTTTCCAGACATGAATCTTTACATACCAATACTCTACATCCACCTTTGGTTTTATACAAGATCTTCAGAAAGAACAGAATCACTATACTCATCTCTTCAACACCTCTCTCATTTCTAAAAGCATCAGCTATTCACTCCTACAAGTCCGATACTCCATATCCTCTCTCATGTTTTATATGAATAGCGTATTACTCCAAAGGTATCTCCATCATGAGCTTCACTCTTGAGATTATTGCCATTTCTGATAACATTTTCTTCTGCACATATCTTGATGATCTACTGGTACTACACCTTCACTCTACTGGTACACTACTCGTAGCAGAAAGTACCAGTACAAGCCTCCTTCAAGAGATTTCTCAATATACAGTATATCACTCCAAGAGGTTCACTCAAGACAGCATACACTTGTAATGTCTACACGACCACATCAAAGACCTACATCTACTCATCTACACTTGCTCAGAAACATCATCAATCAATCTTCCTTTTACTCCATATAGATACTTTAGGAGTATGTACCTGTGCCAGTATCTTCATCACTAAGTCTACTGCCATCAGTTTATAAGTGATATCATACTATCTACGCTGGAACTCATCACTTATACAAGTTTCTCTTCTACACTCCCCTCTTCTTCAAAACATCACCAATCAATTCTCTACTCCACCTTCTTAACCTTCCTCTTAATTCTCTCCACCAGACTTTCCACTCCTTCACTTCCTCCACTTCCCTCCTTTCTCTTCTTCTTTTTACCCTCCATACTTTCCCCCTTCCGTTTCACCCCAGCAACCCCTCTATCCTGTCTCTTTCTTCTCTCATCCAACAACTTATCCATAGCCTTGGTTCTCGTGAATCCCGGCTTGGAAGGATCAATAGCGTACTCATGGTCATCATAAAGAGCAGTGAATCGAGGATCATCGACGGGCATTTCGAATTTATCTTCAACCAGCCCCTTTTCTCTGTATTTGGACTTCTTTCGGGCGTTTTTCTCGGCCTTGAGAATCTCCTTCATATCAAAATGCTTGGCTTCAGACTCTTCATCCACAAGTAAAGCCAGCTGCTCCATTTCCTTCTTTTTCTTGTCTCGGTCTTTGCGGTCCTTGCCCTTACCCTTACCCTTACCCTTGCCGTCCTTACTCTCCTTACTCTCGTACTCCTCATCTTCTTTGGCTTCTTTACTTTCCTGCCACTTTTGGATTCGGGCACTTCGTCGTTCTTTTTCTTTTCGCTTGTACTTTTCCAAAGTCGTCTCCTCACGGTCCTCATCCTTCTCCTCCTCCGCCTTCTTCTCACCAAGACCAGGAGTAAAAGTAATCTCCATATCGACATCGTCTTCGCCGTCTTCGTCCTTGTCGCCGCCGTTTTGTGTTTGTGTCAACCCACTACCTTCAAGTAGTGACTGGTACTTGGCTTTAAGGTCGGCTCGGCCCTCCTCGTCAGACTCAGAGTCGGATGCAAGGTAAGCCTTCAACTCCTCATTGTCCATCTCCTTCTTGTTGAACGCCCGAAGAGTCACATTCTTTCGCTCGGCGGGAGTCTCGTCCCACGTCAACTTGACCTTGGAATGCTGCAATGCCGCCGTTTCGAAATCGGACGGCTTGTAGTTGGTGGGGACACGTGTACACTGGTCACGTGGCTCGTCGTCAAACGTCATGTCGGAGGGCACGTACCGCAAGTCGAAAAAGTTGGCCGTGGACTCGTACTCGGTGCCGTCGCAGTTTTGGTAAATGTTTCGGGCAGTGGCGATATCCGAACACACAATCACGGCGTAGTAGTACCGCATTCGCTGCAGCTGGTACTTTCTAAACGACTTTGAGTTGATTTCGTCGCCGTCATTGTTCTGCAACAGTTCCTGCTTAATCTTCTCATCGTCCAGGTCGTCCTCATCTGACTCGTCGTCTCCCTTCTTTTTTCTCTCCTCAAACAAACTGGAGTCTGGTCCGTTCAATTCCTCCTCGGCCATCTTTTCCTTGCCGTATTCGGACGGGTAAATGGCCACGGACTTGATTTCGCCCTTGGGAGGAATGAACCCGGAAAAGGTGGCCATCAAATCGACAGATCGAACGTGATCCCAATCGAGATTGACAGCAGCGAGGGTAGTCGACTCGTCACCGGTAGCGATATCCTGCGAATCGGCCAGGACAACTTCCTCTTCCATTTCCACCTCGGATTCGGACTCAGAAGACGAGGAGTCGTCAGATGAGTAGTCAGAGTCCACTCCTTCTCCTCTAGCTCGGTCCAGGGCGGACAACACTGGTTTAGCAGATGCAGCAGAGTCAGGGGAAGTGATTGATGCCTTTGATTCTTTCTTTGCACCTTTTTTGGACTTCTTCTCCTCCTCCTTCTCCTCCTCCTCCTCATCATCATCCTCTCCTCCCTCCTCGGAATCTCCTTCAGATCCAGATTCCGATCCTTCATCATCCTCCTCCTCCTCATCGGAAAGATTATACAGTCTCCCCAACTGCTCATCTCGCTTTTCCAGTTTTCGTCCGTACTTGTCCACCTTTGCGCCCTGGTGGAAATCCTTGTTGTGAAGCAGCTCCTTTTTGAACCGCGAGTCGACGGTCACTTTCAGATCTTTTTTGCGCGGCATGTAGAACCGCGGGTCCGAATGCACGCCCGCAAACCGGGGGTCTTCAGACACGTTTTTCGAGCTCTTAGGAGGCATCTTGTGGTTGTGGTAAAGGTGGGAAAAAGATTTGGGATGCAAATGCAAGATGTAGGATTTTTTTAATAGGGTTTGGGTTAGGGCAGAGGGGGTGGAGAGGAAATATGTAAAAGGGGGAATGGTGGAGGTGGGGAGGTGTGATAGGTATGGTTGTGTTTGGGGAGACGAGGGGAATAGAATGGTGTAGTTTTTGTAGCTATAGGATGAATATTGAGGGCGGTAGATGGGGTGGTAGTGGTGGTGGTATACTTGGGAGTTTGTTGGGAGTTTGTTGGGAGGGGGAAAAAAAAGGAGGTGGTGAGAAAGTGGTGGATTTTTTATTTAGGGGTACCAAAAGAATCTCCTAGAGTTGGGGAGTCTGATGGTGTGTTTGAAATTGTTATGGGGGTATTATTGAGCGTTTTAGGGGACTCTAAGAAGGAGTATGTGATGGAAGTGTAGTGTTGTAATTGAAGGCCCTATGAGACTCAAAAGAGCTCTAAATAAATGAATAAAACGTTTGTTAATCACCTTGAACTTTTTTGAGACTTCTTAGGTGGTTTATTTGGCCAATTGGGAGACTTCTGAAGAGTATGCTCTATACTTGGAAGTTAGTTGAGATAAGTTGAGCTGAAGTTATGAAGGGTGAATTTATTTAGGGGTTCCAGGAGGTCTAGAGATGTAAAAAGTAGTTCAATCGATAGATATGAGTCTGCTCTATAATGCTATGTACTTATTTTTTTATGTTCTCACCAAAAGTTTGGAGATGATTGCACCTTCTTGTAGTCTTCATGTTTGCTCTTTACTTGGAGCTTACTTAACAATAGCTTGGGGACTACGGTAACTTGATGTTAGAGTCTTTATTGGACCGGCATTAGCTCTTTATAGATCAAATTTAGTACCAAAATGGTCGTGGTGATCTCCTGAATCTGTTGGTGGGATTCATGTCATACTTTTTTCACATTTCAGCCACTTGAACTGGAGCCCATTCTACACACTGCCATGATAGCGTAGTGACCAAGAGTGATTACAATGAAGCCATGAAAAGAGATACATGCATCATTTGAAGCTGTCTTTTGTCTTATCTGAGCTTAATATGGCATCTTTAGTGTCTCCATTTATTCATTTAAATTATTCTTTATTTTCTCAGTTTATTTCTCATTAATCCCGTTAAATATCAATTTATTCCACTTCATTTACTGTGTCAAAAGTTTTCAACTTGCAACAGTTCCAGGACAAGTCTAGGTTCATAATTCGATAATTTGCGGGTTTAAACGGGTTAGAGTTTGGATAGACGAATGGGGAAAAAAAGGAGCTGGGGAGGAAAGATGAGATGAAGTGGTTTTGAGGCTACCATTAGATTGGGGAGATTGGGGTGATCATTTTGGTATTAAACATGGCAGGATTTGCTTACTAATGAGGTGGATTGAGTGCTTTATAAGATTATCTTCAGATATGAAAGTGATAATGAAGGTGATCCAGAGGTGGTAGAGACATATGAATGGTACCACTGGGATCAGAGTACTCAGCTTAGTACAGTGCTTGTGCTATTCTTTCGTCATTCTAACTCCTTCAGGAAATATATCGACTTTTATAAGAGGAGCTATACCAGAACAGTCTACAATAAGCACTAATATAGGACATATACACTAGCAAATAGCTCAGAAAGTGTCAATAGATTGTACTCATCACTTCTAAAAAGTTCTTGTATCTTTTAATAGACATTATAGGTGCATAACATGTATAGTGCGTGTGCTGCTCACAATAGTACCGGTAGAGGTATAACTCCACAACCAGGGGTCGTAGAGGTGTGGGAAGTTGACCATTCGATAGAGAAGCTGCTATTGAGTATTGCAGACAAAAACAGGAGCTCCAGGATCATTTTTTCTCCTGTCAAGTTGTGTTGTGCTGTCTATCTTGTGTGGATATACCTACAAGTAGCCAACTCATGAAGACCTCAGAAGTACAAGTACTAGAGGTCAACAAACAAGAGATTCGTCTTCAAAAGAGCTCAAATAAAAAATCACATATCTGAACTCCTCAGAGTCGCTATTTTATAATGGAGTACTTGGTGTATCTGTTACCAGTCTGACAGTAGTTAGCTCTTTATAGAATAATGAGAAATGTCTATTTGGAAGAAGAGCAGAATCTTGAGAAGGGAAGAATCGATTCTTGAGGCATGGTTGGTCTCAATATGCGGAGATATAAACAGTCGGAAGTCCTATATCTACGACAGTTTGTACCGTGTACAAGTATCATCTTCTCTTATCTTTTTTATACCTCTACAAGAACATTCTTAGCTGTATATGAAGACCTAGACATGTAATTGAGTGTTTAGTAGAGGCAAAAAGACCAAATAACAAAATACCCGTAAGTAGCATATCCTCAATATCCATATACATATTCATCATTATATTTGCCCTGGTTCTTGTTCTTGCTGTGCATTAACCATAACAGCCTCTAAGATATTCTTTCTTCTACATTCAGCTGATCATAACCTGACATTGTCCTATAGCGAGGTATACAATGAAACTTATACGACCCCCCTGGTACTTTCATTGCATTGTTTATTCGATATGATTGGATGCTGTTGAAAACAATGAAGTATATTGATTGATATTTAGTTAATGTAACAACTTACACAACACACCACGAAACAGTTAGTTCACTTGTCGATCAGATGTACTATTACTAATACTACCGGTACCGGTAGCTATCGTTTCATGTCTCATTGGTCTACATCCAGTACTTGCTCAGCTTCCCTTCCTGATATAAGGTGGACTCAAAAGTACCTTACCTTACTGGTACAACACTTTACTTTCTTCTCCCCCTTCTTTCCTCCCCCACACCACTCGCTCAACCCCTCCACTTCCAAAGCGGCGGACGCAATCATGTTATGTCTCCAACACGGCCGGAGTGGAGGGGAGTGTGTGTGGTGTCACTCAAGGGTCAGGGGGCAAAAACGTGCACAATCCAAGTTTTGATTGTGTCACAACACAAACACAATTTTAAAGGTGACATGAAGATTGTAACAGATTAAGAGTCTTTTTTGGGAAATTGCAGGTTACTCAGATAACTCCTATTTACAGGACAGACACCAAGATACTTGTTAGTTACAACTCATCCTTACCTCAGACATCTGCCACTACCTGCACACCCCATATGAGTAGTCATGTGGTGGGATTACCTACCGGTTCTCTTTTCAATAGATGCAGGTATCACTATTTCTGTTTTGATCATCTCTATTATCTTTTTTCATCTTCTTTCTTTCTTCAATAGACCTTTTGTTAAGCCCCATTATGTCCCATATATTGAGGCTGTAAGAGCACATTTGTTTGACCACTGTAACTCACCCAATAATAGTGCTAAAGGAAATCTGAAAGTACCACTAGACTCTCCACACCGAGCTCGTCACGCCAGTACCAAAATCACCCCTTTTAACCCATTATCCCCGTTTCCATTTTCTATCACCTCATCATGCCATAAACTACAGTTGCTCTTTAACATAAACAAAGGGGGTATAAGTAGGACGTCGAAGAAGGATATGCTGTCCAAAGAACAACCAAAATGGATACCAAACTGGAAGATATCGCTCGTCACGTGATTGAGAAGAACGGGCTCATCAGAAGCAACGGATGTGAGCCGAAAAAGATGACTCAGCATGTCAAGGAGGAGGTGAAAGAGGTGGAGGACAAGAAGAAGGAAGAGGAGGAAAAAGAGTCACGTGAACCAAACTTTTTGAAGTTGCTCTGAACAAATCATACGACTTTGATGACTAAGAGTCTGGTGAAATATCACTATGGGATACATTGAAGAGTTCTACCACTATGATACAGCTGAATATACCATTGATTGTGGAACTATAGAGAAGTCATCTACAATTGTTTGAGGCTGATATAAGTTGAATGAATACAATAAAAGATGAAGAGAAACTGATACATGTTCTTGAGTGTGTTGTAGAAGATTTAGAGACATTGTTAGCTATCTCCTTGCTCTGGCGTTATGAATGTCGCTCAAGAGGGTATACAAGATGAACTTACCAATGATAAGATATGGCTAAAAGAGCTTAATGAAAAGGAGTCATTTCAGTTGTGTACTGTGCTCATAATAGCAATGTAAAGTTGTGTGGATCCTCGTAGGAGACTTCTCTTCTTATTCCATCATCTACTGGTACCTGTCGAAGTATGCTGTTGTGAGGGGACTACTTACATCAGTTTAAAAGTAGGCTGTAATATAAAATAAGCCTTTATACAAGACGGACAGTTGAATAACTCATTTCAGAATATATATTTTTTTCTAAGAGTACCTCACTTCTCTTCGCTAGCTTTTTGAGTATTGGTTTCGATGATACTGTGAGTTCAGCTCTATTCAGTTACATTATGGTGTCTTCAATGAAGTCTTTGTCCATTTGAGCCAAGTCAGTAGCTCGTAAATGAGCTTTTAGAAGCATTTGTAATTTCATGCTTCTTCTCATAGAGTCTATCTATTTTTGAGGCCATCTAAGATACAAGTAGCTGTGTTCAGGATGAACAAGCCTTGGTAGATGTATGAGTGAAAAAGAACCCAATGGATCTAGTGAGTATAAAGACTCTAGTGAGGATGAATATAAGTATAATAACCCCCTATTGAGTGCAATAGAAAAAACTGCCTGCTAATTGTTTTTTACCCCTTCCTTCCAAATTGCCCTCTAAGAGCTTAATTTTTCTCTCTCCCTATCGAGAACCATACAAAAAGACAAAAAGAAGACATATCTATTTGGGGACTTTACATGATGGTTAATTGGAGTATTTAACACAACCTTTTCAAGTATCCATCCTCTTATTCGTTCCCTTTCGCTGAAAAAGTGGACTCTTCTTAAAACACTTATCTATAGAGGGATGCATTTTACAGTAACAATCATCTATAATAAAGACTCATAAATGAGTACCAGAGCATTTGGAAGCTTTATATTACAACAATTGGAACTCCCCCTTCTTTATTACACCATTCCAGGTGTTTTATCGACGTACATTGAAGCACCCTTTCAAGTGTCTGACACTTCCCTCCATACTACGGTAAACATTCATAGACTCATCGTAGAAGTCTCGACAACACTATTACACTTGTTTCAGAAACTCTCTGAAGTTTTCTTTTCTCGCTATTCTTATTCCATCTTCGTTCATAGCTCAACAAAGGTCATTAGACATCTGACTTGAGGGCCGGATAACGGCTCTAAAATGACCCATAGAACATATCAGACAATCCTTCAATCTTTGCTGATCTCAATGGAGTATTTATTTTTTCAATTGAGCGCTTTTTGGTCAAGTTGAAGCGACTATGTTGAAAATAAGTAATGACAGATACAAGTACATTAATGAACTATAGGTCCCTTACCTTGAGGACATTTTGATATCCTGGCTTGTTGTCTATTATCACATCGATTGAGCTTCTCATCGACAGGATCTTTTCTCAGGATAAGTACCAGTACATCTCCAAGGTATTATTATTCATGAAGCAGTTCTTGACGAGTCTGCCAGAAGGTATTCATACTGTACATATATAATACTACGTCCACCTGTTTGGAAAATTAGTAATAATATTTGAGCAAGATTAGTACCATTACACTCCCCGCGGTCTCAGCTCTCCAATGGTACCATTCTTTTCTTTATACGACCATTATTGGATGAGCTGGTCGGACCTACTTCAATTAATACAACAGTCGTTCCATGATGTGGAGTCATAACCAACTGGATGCGAAGAAAAGAAAGTACCTCTAACTTGAAAAATTGTTACAGTTCGTCTTATTCGCTACAAGTAGTAGGAAATCAGCAGGAACGAAATTCAAGTAAGCAGAACCCGACCATTCTACAGATGGGTCAGAACCCAGTGGTCCTTCCTATAGAATATTTCGATAAAAACCAGGGTTCTATTTCCAACTTGGTCATAAGTTTCATTGCTAGGCTGAAGCAATTACTCTTGTAGCAAAAGTAGCTTCCACCATTACTGCGCAAGAGAACCGTATCTAGAAGCAATGGATTTCATTTATTTCCAAGACTCAGTTTCATTACTTGGGAATTAGTTGAAGAAAAAGTCCGCTGGGGGTTCAAATCTAGTGTTCCAGTCGTGGTAGAGAGTTGAAAAGTGGGTCAAAATGGAGCTCTACAAAGGGGCAATAGATTCGTAGTTTCATTGGCTCTGGTTTCAATACAATATCTTGAGATATCGCTGCATTAACCAAGGACTTGCCCTTCACTTTACTCAGGCTTTGTTGAAGCTATGCCTAGGCTATTCGGAGAGATGGATTTTGAGAAGAAAAAAAGGACCACTAAAAGAATACCAAAGACGGAATTCTAGACATCAAATGAGCTGAATCCAAGCCCTAACCACCACCAACAATAATACTGTACTAGACATGTTTTATCTGATCTATATCCTACAGTAACCTCAGTAGTTTCAAGTCCTCTTCTAATACATATTGCACGTGACTTTTACATGATTACAAGCAAGGGCAGAGCTCAGTATTCTTTTTAGAAGGTCCCATGACACTTTCTGAAGTTGCAGTACAAGTCAGAGCTCTCAACACTTAAGATAAGATACTTCTTAGTTACTGTATCAGCCACGACGTACACCCCCAAGTAACAATAGAACCCCGATTATCTCGAAATATTCTGTGGAAAAGACCGCTGGATTTTAGTCTAGCAGCTAGATGTTAGCAATCTGGTTCATAGCAGCTGCTCCTCATTGATTTATTTCTATACATGGTGCCAATATATTCCGAATTACCCAGTATTTGGGGTGTAAGTCGTGGCCGCGGATACAGTACAACTTATGATACACCCTGAGATACTCGTGTAGTTACTCTTGAGATTCTCAAAGAGTTACGAGTGCTCTAAGACGCTCTTAACCTCGTTTTCTGTTGTTTTTGAACTCTTAGAAGTACTTATCCTCCTACAACGTCAGTTTCCTTACATCAGCACTTGACACTAGTTTCATTCGCACATCACAACCTCTACCTCCCAAACACCTTTTTCAAAAGCTCGATAAATCCTGTTCATCTCTTCAGCCTCATGGAACCCATTGTTTCTCCAGTGGTCCTTCCTACACACCCCTCAAGTACATCAACTTCATCAATATCATTTGGTACCTCTGAGAAGGACACTTCATAGACAACTGAGAGTAAAGCAGAAGATACACATTCGACTTTTTCAGGAGAATTGAGCCATAATCTTGGAGCAAAAACAGCCCCCACTAAGGGGACTTTTCAGATACTGTAATAATAAGTTGTAACTAGGAAGTACAGTCTACAGTACTGCTACATACAGACTCTGACTCTGCTTCTACATGACAATAAAGGTATCATATTCAACTCCTTCGACGAAGTGCTACGCACTTCTACTCACTCTTTAGTTCAATCTCCAACAAATAATCCAGCCTCACCTGGGACGCATCAAACACAATAATTTCATCGTTCATCACCCCCGATTCCCCCGCCTTGGCCCAATAACTATCGTACCCTTCTGGAGGATTACTACACACGGGTCCTTCCGGTGTAAAGTACTTGCCCAGCGCTACCGACGCCAGAAACATGTATATCGTCTCTGGTTTCCCGCTTCCATCCGACGTCCAAAGCATTCCATCGCAGTAGTTCAACGATTTGGACGACTGATTGGCAAAGTAAAGCCCATCTCCAAACATGGCTCCTACTTTTTGCCCGGGCGAAAGCTTAGGTAATAACAAACCCTTACCCAGAATAGACAGGATATTCTGAAGTCTCGTGCCATGCCAAAGTTCCTGAACACACTTGATTTTCTTGGACGTGGCGGCAAAGGGAGCCTGTTGAGAGCCCAGTTTGATTTTGTAAATGTTTTTGACCTTGGCACTCTTGGCAGTGTACCCATGGACGTGGTTTTTGGACGATTCAAACATATTGTTGATCCGGTTGAAACTCCGTTTATCAGTCACGTGTTTGACTTCCACGTTGAACGTTTTTTCAGCTGAAGACTTGGCCTTAGTCTTGCTCTTGGCACCCTTTTTCTCCTCCTCCGCCTTCTTTTTCAAGTCTTCAATGAGCTTCAATGTCTCCAGTAACGCATCACAGGTGGCTTTTTGTTCATCAATGGCGTCTTGGTTGAATAAAAGGTGCTCAATCTCACGTGCATTCTTCACTTTGTTAGGGATGATCACAAAGTATTGTTCGTTCAAAGAGTAGAGACTGTCGATGATGGTCTGGAGGGCAGGAGAGGGGGCGGCTAAATTGGCGGGTAAAGTTGAGTCGGCGGCTAAATCGGCGGCTAAACCTGAACCTCCGTTTTTCCCGTTTTTGGCCAAATCAGCCGCTTTCTGTGCCGCCTTCTTCTTCTCCTCCTCCTCCTCCCTCTTCCTCTTTCTCTCCTCCGCCTTCCGCTTCCTCTCCGCCTTTTCCGCCTTTTCCTCGGCTTCTCGCTGGGCAGCCTCTTCGGCGTCTCGTTGAGCCTTGGTCTTGGTAGCTCGAGCACGTGTTCGTCGGCGTTTGGGAGGGGGAGAGTCAGCAGTAGATGACTCAGCAGTTTCTTCTGAAGGAGTAGCTGTCTTGTGTGACTCAGGTTTGGAGTCTTCAACCTCCTTGACGTCCTTAGACTCGACGGTAGAGTCATCCTTAGAGTCATCTTTGACAGTAGAGTCTCCAGTGACCTCCTTAGCCTCTTCCTCCTTCACTTCCTCCTTCATCTCCTCCCCCTTATCCTCTTCTTCTTCCTTAGTATCCTCCCCCCTCTTTCTCTTCGCCTTGGCCCTACCCTTACCCTTGCCTGCCAGTCCAAAGGTGACTCCTTCCTCTTCCACCAGTTTAGAGAACTCCTTGACCTCCTCTTCAATCTTGCCCAACAGTTTAATGGCCTCTTCCACTCCATGCTGCTGAATAACCCCCAAAGGAGTCTTGAACAGTCCATCATCTGAATCAAATTTGATCGAAGTCGAAGCAGTGATTCTGTGAATGTTTTTCTGAGAAATCGTCGTCACTAGAACCCGACTCATATCGTCCAGGTAACTAATCTCCTCCAGGGCAGTATCAATGACGTTTGATCTCACTGTAACTCCTCCTTCCTCCACATCAGCAGCAATCAGAGCATCTTTATACCCCTTGTTTCGCTTCTGACGTAACATCTGGTCGTACTTGCGTTGTCCACCAGTGTACACGTGTTTGACTCCATCGTTACCGACACGACCGTACCGGACCTCGACGGTGTCGTTGTCGTCGAGAAGTTTGGCATGGTAGAACTTGTTGCAGTTGGCTTTGGTGTCGAACATGATGAGCATTTGCGAAGCCATGGCGAACGAGTCTGTTGGAAGTTGTCAACGAAGTTGGCAACTATCAACAGCGAGAAGCAATGGCTTAATGTGAACAGAAGTTGGCAACGAAGTTGGCAACAGAAACTGAAGATAAGTTGTCACGAAGTTGGCAACGATTATCGAGGTAACGAGATCTCTTTGTAGTTGTAGCAAAGACAACAGCGAGAGAGCAATGGCTTAATGTGAAAGTACCGAGTAGATACTTGTTGTCAACGAAGTCAACAGATAAAGAAAAGACGAGTTGAAGTTGTCTGTAGAGACTAGACCCTCGATGTGAACAGACTAGAAGTACCTGTTTAGTTGACGAAGTTGTCAAGGTAATGAGACGTCTGTAGTCTGTATCAGAGTCAACCAGACAGTGAGTAGTGTCTTTAGAATGTGAATAGACCAGATGTAGCTTAGTAGAGCTTTCGTATGTAGCTGTTAAAGATGTAACAGACAACCAGACGAGTCAATGAATGATGACTAGGTAATGTAAAGTACCGAGCTGTCGAGATGAGTAGCGACTCTAGATGAACAGACTAGAGATATCTGTTGAGACGAAGTTGTCAACGAAGATGGCAACAGATGAGACGTCTGTTTTCAGCGGAGACAACTAGAAGACCAGTCAATGATGCTTCAGAATGTGAAAGTACCTGAGAGTAGTAGATACTTGAGATGAAGGTGGCAGCAGTGACTAGAATGAGTACTAGTTAGCTCTTTAGTGGTGCCAACGAGTAAACAGAAGAGCTTCGTTGTTCGAGACAGTGACGGTGACAAGGAAGTTGTCAGTGAGTCAATGAGAACAGACCAGAACGTGAGCAGACTACCGTGGTTAGCTGTTCAGTTATCAATGAGATGGTATGTAGCTGTCTATGGAGACAACTGGAAGACAGTCAATGAAAAATGCCCTTGGAATGTTAAGTACCTTGGTAGATACTTGTGATGTCAAGGGAGTTGTCGACAGATGATGACTCTTGACTGCTAACAGACTTGAATAAAGCTGCTGAGATTTGACAAGTCAGAAGAGCTCTGGTATGTGGTTCTCAGTGAGTTAAAGTCAATGAGTGGCAGAGTGTGATATTACCTTGGTACTTCGGCAATGAGTAACTCTAGAACAGACTAGAATGGGCAGACCGTTGACTGAAGAGTGTTGAACTGGGTAACTTCAGAGACTGTAGATGTGCTTAGATGTGAAGCTCCCTTGTATCGTACTTCAGTTGACAAAGAAACAAGTCAATGAATGAGCTGTGCTTGATGTGAATGTACTGTTAAGCCCTCTGGAACGTAGAGGTGTTAATACCAGCTGTTGATAAGTCAATGACCAGAACGAAAGCAGTGACGTCAAAGACTTCAGTTCTCGAAGACAATGGTCGATCAGAAGAGCCAGAGTAGTCTTCTGTTGGCAGGCTTAGTTAGTAACGAGTCAGAGGCTTCAGTAGAGAACTGAAGAGATGTGAGCTGCTAGAAGTGGCTGATTCAGTTGCAGAAGCAGTTAACAGAAGACAAACGTAGAACGTAGGACTGTTCTAGTCACCAAATGTCAGATAAACTCACCAATAAACGCTGAACGAAAGCTTTTCACGAGATTAAGACGGATATGTCAAAATGACCTAAAACACCAATGGATGTCTTAGTCAGGACAGAACTCAACGAATGTCAAGTAGTCAGCAATATCTGATCAAAAAGACAACCCGAGTTATCTCTTTAAAATCAATATGTCACTAAGACCGTTGATTCCAAAACCGACCAAAAAGTAAAGCCCCTTTTGGTGTTCAAAGACGTCAAGAAGAGGCCAATCAAGTCAATCAAGCCAGAATTAGATCAGAAGCCGTTTCTCGAGTGTTCACCAATGAAAAAACACAAAGAGAAAACTCCACAAATCAGTTCAAAAAAGGCAACGGGTGTCCACAGATGTTTCTCGACCAATAGAACCGTGATATCGTAAGTGTAGACAATGGTCTGTCTGCGTCAATTGTCTGCGTCAATTGTCTGTGTCAATGGCTTTGTGTTTGTGTAAAAAGCCCAAAAAACTTGTCCCAAAAAGGTTGTTAAGAAAGTCGCCCTTTTCCAGGTCCCCCCCAACCTATATACCCTCTGGTCATCACCACATCTTGGCATGTTGTGGGTGTGGAAAAGGGTGCATGATGCGGCTGAAAGAACAGGTCGAGTTGGTGAAATAGGGAGGTACAGAGATGAGAGTGGTACTGTTAGAATCAGCGAGTTTAGGAGAGCACGAATATCCACTTTATTCCGTTGTATCTCCTCTCCTTCACATTCCACACTCTTACCTACGGTCACCTTCTCCGCATAACAAACGCACCTGCATGCCCCATCGCAAGACAAAGAAACCGCCAGCCAATTGTTGAACAGAAGTTACAGGGGTGGCGAATGGATCAGGTGAGGGTCACGTGACCAAAAAGAAAATGCGTATTTTGGGGCATTTCCGAAGAAAACTCGAGTCCGTCTAAAGTTAAGGGGTTAGTTGAGATTATACTTGGGTTTACTTGGGGAAAGAGAGGTTAGGAGTTTCGGAGGGAAACAAAGAGATGGAGGTGGTTAGGGGAGTTGGAGGTGTTCAATTGGGGCTGGTGAGTGTTTAGGGGAGTTTTTTTGTTTTATTTGGTCTTTTCTGAGTCACTTCTATGTCTCCTCCTTATACTCCAACAAGTAGCTTAAGAGGGATGAATTGAGAGGTGATTGGAGGGGGTTAGAGAGGTTATGAGGAGTCAGGAGACGTTCATAAAGCTATGTGACTCTTTCTGAGGTGTTTGCTCTTATTTTATTTGATATGGAGGTGGCTCCACATGGTTATCTATAAGTCAACTATAGAGCTAAGTAGAGGTAGAGATGAGGAACTTGAGACTGTCCTAATAGCTCATTCATAAGGCCTAGAGCTCTGACTTTTGAAGAGGTGAAAAGTGTAGCTTGTAAGCATTTAGTTATGTACTCCTTTTCTCTACAGAATATCTCAAAGCTATGGAAGATGTCGTGATGTAATCTTCTCTTCACTAACCCCAAGTAGCTTCATCAAGTAATGAAAATATTGTCTCGAAAGGAGCAATCATAACGCATCCAAGGGCAGATTTGAGGTCATATATTGCTATAAACACGGTTATAGAACCTTCAACTCTTTGATTGATGAAAAAAAGCGCAGTTTTAATGACTCCATGAGCTCATATAATAACACTTCTCGGGCTTTACACGACTATACTGAGTTCCCATCTTCCAAGAGCTTCGGAAATGCTACAGTAACATAAAGTAGCTCATTCTACTCGTCACACTCTCAGCACTACTTTGAACAACTCAGATCTCTTCTAGTATCGATATTCATTCTTCTGGACGCTTTCATATCAACCTAGCGTGAAGTTATATAGCTATCCCACCTAACTAATTATATAAGTAAGAGACAGCAATAAAAAGTAGCTCAAAATACTCCCCTGATTATTCTTTACTCGTCCATCAACTTTTTTTGTCTCTAAAGTCGTCATTCTCCAAGTTAGTCACCTTCCTCTTCTCCTTGTCAACCAGTTCCAAGTAGATATACAAAACAACACATTCATACCATCAAAATACCCCGAATTACATTCATTATCAACTGTTATCTTCTAAAGCAGAAATATATACTCTCCTGTCTTTTTAATCATCATTTCTAGCTTTCATGGCTGTTCTCAACCAAGGCTCTCCTCTGCACCTTCAACCTCTTTTATCTCAAAATATTGTGTAGCCACTATCATATAAAACTATACTTTTATCACCACCAGATCACCACCTATCTGACCATATACATTTCACCCCTCTACCACCGCTCCAACACCTAATACCTACTTCTTCAACTACCGTCTAAGTAATCCCAACTAAACATACACAGCAACAGCCCCTCCCAATACAGCTCCTCCAATACTCACCCAAAAGTCATCAAAGCTGTACCAAAATGCTCGCAAGATCTCCCTCATCATTTCTATACCCAGCAAGCCTCTATAGACCTCTTTTTTTACCGTCAAAATTTTCACATTTTGTATTTTTCCACTTGCCTCATTTTTAACTTTTCTACTCTCTTCACCACCCATCCTTCTCCCCTCTATTCGGTTATCATGCTCACAACAACATCTCGAACAGGGCAATGCTACTGCCATTTGGCGTACGGAAAAGCCGACAAAAAGTCCGTGACGCTGTTCATCACGCGGTCCAATAAACACGAGCCGATTCCGTCGGGAAATGGAGGAGAAGAGGACATGGTAGGAGGACCAGGTAAAGTCAGCTCTTTGGTCTATGCAGTTCCTAAAAGGGAGGGTGGAGAAGTGCTGCTGACTAAGCTGATTCAATCGGAAGATACCATTGATACGGTTGATCGATTGGCGAGATTGATTGTTAAGAAATCAGGGTACAAGTTTCCTATTACTGTAGGAGTATGTGAAGGAGGGGTGCCGGAAGGGGAGATTGGGCAGGTGGTCAAGTGGGTGGTGGACCAAGTCGAGTCAGATTGACGGAGTCAATCGGACGAGAGTTGGAGGTGGAGGTAAAGTAGATTGACGAAGTCAATCTAATGAGCCGATTTGTTTGTGGATATGTCATTTTTAGTGACAAATGTGCTCTTCATTGGTCAGTTTTGTCATGGTTTTACGGGAAGATACTTTGGTAATGCTACCATGCGTCTTGCTGTTGCTTTCATAAGCTACATGCCTTCATTGGAGTGAGATATGATGTCCTATATCGCTCTTTGGAATAGGTATGATGGAGGTCGACAAGACCTTTGAAGGACTGCAAAGTGATATCCTCATAAGTATCTAATTTTGGATATACCTTTCAACTGTTATGATGTCAATGTCTTTCATGATGACCCAACTGCTCACTTGAAGTGGTGTGCTTGGTCTGCCTATGTTCCGTTGACTCCACTCAAAGTAGTCTAAGAAGACTGTCTCAAGGCACTGTTGAGGGAAGACATGGCATAGAAAGGTGTTCATCTCGAGCATGGCCATGACTCTAGTATCATCATTGAGAGGATCAAGGAGTAGTTGTAATCAAAACATGTATATAGCTGAATCGATTTGGTTGATAGTTTAGTGAGCATGTAGTCATGGGGGGTACTGTTGGTTCTTCCTAGAGGAACTACTATTGGAAACTATCTGGATGAAAGAAGATAATGGCACCAAAGACTGATCTGAGAATGGAGAGGATTGTATACAGATAGATTCGAGGCTCTATAACTACTAGCTGAGGGACAGAGATTGGAGTGGAAGGAGTGTTAGATACAATGGAGAAAGAATGGTGCACATTTCATCTTAGTACCGAATCTCTCATACTCATTTTCTCAAGTAAACCAGGATGGAGACATTTCAGAATCTTCAGCTCCTTTAGGACCAAGTGATGTGACGATCTAGTGTCTTCATGTCTCCTGCTCTCCATCTACAAGACGTTTACAAGAGGATACTCCTAGATACTTGAGGAACAAAGTCCACTTTTGGTATTGGATCGCGGTCAAATAGACTAGAGCCCTCGAAAGGCAGATTCATCGTGACTTACAAATACTATGATCTTGATTTTCAGGCCAGCTGAAGTGTTCAGCTTAGGTATCACTGGAGAAGGATTGTAAGTTGAAAAAGCGTCAGATTTTATTTTTTGAAAGTAATGGTGTGCCCTAAAAAGCGATCTGATTGATACTATGCTCTCTATTTACTTTTATATTGGCTGCTCGCGAAACTAGAGAGGTGTTTGGAGTGTATACTTATAAGGCTATCAAGGTAAAGGCTCCACCAACAACACTTTGTAGAGCTCTGATTTTGAATCTGAAGCTACCATTAGAGTCACTGTGCCTAGGGCTTTCAAAGGGTTGCCTAAATTGTGAACGATTCTCTTTATAGAGATGAAAGTTGACCTTATGATCGAGACTAAGAGATAGTAGACAGAACAGAAACTGAAGGTACATACAGTAGAGATTAGGTGTTGATGGGTAATTAACTGTTTACACATAGATAAAAGACAGTGAATTAATTATCGTGTTATAATCATCTCTTTCGAGTTCTCAGTCTTTTCTTGAAATCCATTGTATACATCTTTCTCATATCTAACAAGTAATTTCTATAGACTCTAGAGTACCGGTAGCCCATACAACAGCAACGAACTTCATCCATACAAAGAGATAAGTAAAACTACATATGAAGGCCCAAAATGAGAAGTTGCTCGGTATAATTAATCTCCTTTAGTGGCTTCCCACATAAACTGCAGAAAAAGCACCTGTTTCACTTCTTGAGAATTTCCTAGTAGTATAAGAGCAGTATCAAGCCAAGTAGGGTAATCTTGTAGATGTTCCCCCCCCTTTCAACATACACTTCAAAACCCTTACTATAACATACCAATGAGTTCTTAGAGGTAAATGATCTGCTGATATCACTTCATAATTGAATATTTTCTTTCTATTAACTCCCCTAGAACTTTCATACTGTATCATGTTGTTACATGGTGTCTTTATGAACGTGATAGTTAGTCATGATCCTCATAAGTCTATGGAAAGTGAAGAGCTCATGAGTGTCTCAGAGTCATCTTAATCAAGTCTTACTGGTCCATGGTAAAACTGGGGTTTTGAGAAATCCATACATCTCGAGAAATAACCTCAATGATGTGGTTATATTGGGGAATTTTGGGTGGTAAGTGATAGTAAAAAGTGTACTGTTGGAATCAGGGCGTCTCTCTGAGTTGATTGGTATCCGTAAATCTACATGTCGTCACAGAATATTTCGAGATAAGTGTTTCTCGTGACGCGTCTGAAACGGGTAATATTGAATGTTGAGATACAGATGAAAGTGTATCAATGGGTTCCAGTATCACCTCACCCTGTCTCCTCTCCCCACCAATTCAAAATAATCTATTATTACTCCTTTTCTACTCATTCTTAGGACTCTTTGGTCTGAGCTTGTCAATCTCATCAGTCAAACTCACCAACTTGCCCACCTTGGCAATCTCCTCATTGTACTCTTTTGCCGTAAAGTTATTCAATAAGACATCCGGAGACATCACCACCCATCCCTTTCTCGTCATAACAGGCAACGGCTTCTCGGCTTGTTCCTGATCAATCGGAACAATATGTAACCGTCGGTTCATCAAGGCAAAGTTCTCAATCAGCTGGTAAATCTGCTGCGGAACAATCCCCTGAACAACTCCATCAGGGGACTCCACAATCACATCTGTATCAACATTACAATTGATGAGATGCGAATCTTCGCTCCGTCGAACAGTCCCCTTTAGACCCATAATACAATGCCAAGTAGACGCCTGAACAATGGGAATAGGAGTATGTTCGCCAAATGTTCCGTACCTTGGTGGATAATGCACTGATGACATTTGCGACGGGAAAAAGACGACATCTTCAGACCGTCGAAATCCCCACGATTCCATCACTTTACGGCCCATATCAACCTGAGAGCCGGGGACCCATAAAAAGGCAATACTCGGACGAGGAGTGAGTTTTGCAATGGGAAGAGCCTTGAGTTCGTCTCTGGTGGGAAGACGCACTCCGTTGTTGATTCCACAGTTGTTGGAGTCACCAGGACATCCTCCAATCATCACCACATCGAACTCTAGACCCTGTTTGACCCATTCTTCAAGTTTGGACTGGATTTGGGGAAGGGGAGTTCGAGAACCGAACCGTTTACATGCTGACTGGGAAACTTGCTCGGCTTTGAGACGGTGGAGTTCTTGTAAACGAGGGTATCCTTCGAGAGGATTGGCTGCGTTTTGCACGTGACTCTGGGGAAGAACGTGTTGCGTGTGGAGGTACACGTCCGAGTAGTCGTTGCCAAAGTTGAAAGAGTCTTTCATTCGAGCAGCGAGCGACAACGAGCGGAGCGAGTTGTGAGTGAGCTGTGAGCGCAGAATCAATGAGCGCAGCGAATTGATTCTGAGAGATTAGTAGGTGATACTATTCTTTGAGAGACGAGTAAAAGAAACTTGTCACTAGGAGTGTAACGGTAGAACGTCACTGGGATTAGTGAAGAGATATTCACTGAATGTAAACTTCCAAGATGAGTATCCAAGAGGTAGGTATCGATGTATTACCAGAGAGTAATCACAGGAGACAGTATCACTGAGGGTAGTGATGGCAGCGTCTAAGAAGGAAGTAAGAATGGCTGAGTTAGTAGGTGTCAATGAGATAAGAGGCTGAGGGTACAGCTCTCTGGAGAATGAACATGTAAAGTATCCAGAGTTGAGAAACGTGACTTTCAAATTGATGTCTTCATCAATACCATTGAAGATTGTCCGAAGATGACACCCTTCAAGTCAGGACGCCTTCAGTAAAGATGGTACTTCTGCGATGAAGACACCATTAACAGCAAGGACATTCTTAAAGTGGGAAGTGAGAACTCCTTGAGTGAAGGGGACATCCCTACAGTCCGACCTAATCTCAGACTAAGGACCCTGTGACGACATTCTCAGAGTAGAGACACTCTTGAAGTGACAACACTCTGAAATAGAAGCATTCATGGAGATGAGATATCACTGAAGTCAAGACACTGAGTGATGAAGACTTACAGTAATGACCATCTCATAATAGGGGCATCCTGAAGGTGACAACACCCTGAAAGAAGCAACCTTAGAGTGAGGACTTTCTCAAGGTCAGAAATTCGTTGGGTCAACAAATCTCTGGGTACAAGTACAGTAAAGAAGACTTTCTTGATGTCCTTATCGTCCTTGATGTTCTTGTAGTCTTTACTGTGAGACTTCCTTTGAGTGGTGATACTTGTACCCTTAAAGTGTCGTATTCACAACAGCATGAACACGCTAAAGACTGACCCTCAAAACACCCCTAAAGTGAATATACCATCTTTATCATGCTCCATAAAGACATTGTACCCCACCCTCTTCATCTCACCAAAATACTCACGTGTGTTTGTGTAACTCAACTGCTGTCTTGTCGGTCTTTGTCGGTATTTGTCGGTCTCTGTCGGTCTTTGTTGGTCTTTGTTTGTGTCAATGAGGCTGTGCAGTTACTTTCTTGTTTTACTCCTCTTCACATGTGGAAACCACCTTCTTATATATCCACCTGTAATATTATGAGTCTTGGGTAAAGACGGAAAAGGGACAGTGCATGTGATCAGTCGAAAAGATGAATGATGCTCAATATATGGGCTATGGAGGTAAAAACGGTACCAAAATGATCAGAAAATGGTCTATTTTATTATTGACTCTTTTTTTCCCCGAGAAACAGCCCATTTCATCATTATTCCTTTTCCTCCTCCCCCCTCATGAGGCAAAGTGTCGTGCATAAGCTTGCATCACCTTAATACGTAAAGATGGAATTTTGACAGTTACAGAGGGGGTGTAACTTCACCAGAGATGTATATAACCGTGTACCCGTCTTGAAAAAAGAAAACTATCAACGTCAGGATTACGCAACCAGATACTTGTCACGTGACCCGGTACACGTCACACTTTCCACATCACACGTGACTCCCTCTGCACCTAGCCCCATTGCCCCAATGCCCCAAGTGATACACTGACAACATAAATACAGAACAAGTCCTCTTTTTTCCCTCCCCCCAACATGCCTCCGAAACCAAAAGAACAGGAGGAAATCGAGAAAAATATGCCGGAAAAGTACACGTCGTGGTTCTGCAACCGACACAAGGAGTACCTGACGCGCGAGCAGTTTCTCAAACACAGACTCGAGTGCAAAGGGCCGTTTCTCGCCGAGTATTATTACCCGTGAGAGAAACGGTAACCGACAAACCACGTCAAACCACGTCAAACCACGTCAAACCATGTCATGTATGACATTATTTATTGAAAAAAATGGAAAGTGAAAAAAAAGAGGGGAGAAAGACAATTCGTGTCTATATCAAAGAGGGGGAGGAACTAAAGCAATATGAAAGAGTGAGTATTACTCAGTCAACGGCCTGGATATGGTCCTATAGTAATGTCTGCTTTCTTGTACTGTAAGTATACTCACTCTTGGTCTGATAATGCAGGGACGATGAGATAAGAACCTTAGTTGGCGCTAGTGGGAAGAGGTATAGAGGAGGGAGTTATAGGGTTATAGTGATAAGGAGAAGTGGTGGAATGTGTCTCAGTAGGTTGTAGAAGCTTTGGGTCTTTCAAATGTCAAATTGAAGTGTTTTACAGTTCATATGGTGATAAGAGGGGGTATAAGTGAGAAATGAGTGCTGAGAAGTTCTCTGAAGACTGAATACAAGTCAATTGAATGTGTAAAAACGCCATATTTATTATTGAGCCGTTATTACTGCTGTTACAACAGGTTATGACTGTTCTAATAGGGTACCAGTAGCCCTACAACCTGGCCCAATCCAACAATCTTGTCCATACATTATTTCGAGATAACGGGGTTCTTCTCAGCTCATACTGTATCAATCTCGTCATGTTACTCACATTGACAGCAGATGAGTCTACACTACAATGAGCTGATATGTGGACCGAACACAAACTAAAAACGAGCTCAAATGGTACCAAAATGATCACCTTGTACTCCTGTCTCTGAGGGGTTCAGCCATATATATTTTTTCCCTTTTTTCTTCCTTTTCTTATCTCTTTTATGGAAGAAGGATGCTGCACATTTCCAGGGTAAATATAATAGCTGTGAATAATTTAATGACACCATTCGATAGCCCTGACTACGGGGAACGCAATGGTGTGTTTCTTTCTGTTGTATCTTGTCTGGATCATGGACCATGGGAGACATTAGAGTGTTACATAGTCCATATGTCTCATATCGAGTTTAAGCCATATTGGGAAGCCCAACTGTGGTCACGTGACCTAAAAGGAACTGTATGCTGAAGGAGAAGACAAGAATGTATGGCAAAAGTAGTCAGAAGAGGGATTAGGGTAAGGGTAGATGTAGATTACAATGTTGGAGTTCATATAAGTCTAAAGTGAATGTAGGATGTTCTCTTAGAAGTGTTGTTGTAGCTCAATGAGGAAGAGAGCAGTAAAGGACGACGGAAAAGTTGGTTGCTAAAAGTAAAACTGCCATTTAAAAGCACATACCTACACTCTACGGCCCAGATTATCTATATATCAGGTCATTTTCCAAAAATGTTGTTTTTTTTTGTTTTTTTTTTCTATTTTCCTCTTCCTCTCTTCCCTCACTCAGGTCATTGCTCTGTCCTTAAGGTCGTCTCAATGTTTACGTGCCAGGACGAGTACCCGGTACTCCTAATGAGGTATAATTGTATGGCACGTATGGGGTTTGTTGATATCATTCGATTCACCATCTCATTCTGAGCAGAATTGTATAACTATTTGTACAGGTTGTCATATAAATATTGGAGCTATGGGTGTAGGCTTGAGTAACAGTGGGGGTAAGAGAAAGATGTGATGTTTGTGTTGCACGTATGAGATATTCTGGTACTGTTGGAATTGCAGTTTCATTCTGAGCAGAATGATACAAGAAACATCTCAACTTGTCCTATAAAATTTGGAGTTATGAGTCATCCTCTCAACATAAGAAATACCGTGATGTTCCTCTACCTGTCGAGTGTAAGAATACCTGACTCGGGTAATTACCACATGTGGAAGATATTTGCAGTCACGAGAGACGAGAGGTGTTGGTATTATGAACAAGGAACTATTGTATGTATCTTGTATTTGTCGTCTTGCATGTGTGAACACAGTGCTGTAAGATACAGGTATCAGCCAAAGAAGAAAGATCTGAGGCACATCTGAGAACATATAGACATCAATTACAAGTAAAATACGTTTTTTCATATTATCAGACCAACAGCCATTATTTTTATGTCAATGTGCCCCATGTGTCCAATAGTAACTACTCTTCTCGACTGTCTATATGGACTAACCATAAGACGTCAATATACCCACTTAAATTGCCATCTACCACTCTTATCATCAAAAAAACACTACCACCTTCTTCCCCTGCTCTCCCTGGTCAAAATGGTACCCTCTACACCCCAACTCCCCATATTATGTGCCCAAAAGTACCTAGGTAGGAAGTTCTAGGGTGTATCGTAGATGCTATAACAGTTCTTACACGCACTATGAAACATTTGAAGAGTATATATACACGATAAATGCGATATATAGGTGATGGACAATTTCAAATATGCTCGTAGTTTGATTTAAGGCTTATATAGATGGTATAATGAAACGAGTATGCCTTCGACATGTTTAACATCATGGGCCACTCAACACCCCTCAATACTACCCTGATTGAGTCAAAAATGCTACCATTCTACTCCCCTCGTTTTTCTGATCATTACCGTGTTCTTCTTTTTTCTTCACCGTCTCTAGATTGTCTTCTATCCTCCCCACACGGTATCACTATCTCTACTTCTATAGCCCCCATAACGTGAAATAAATGTACTATCGCCCCCAATTATTTTATCATAATCTGTCAAAATCAACTTTTCTCTATCATTTCGTCAACTTTTCATGGCTCTACCATCTCTTTATCGCCGTCTATTGTCCTCACACAATATAGCTATCCATACTGGTATAGACCCCTATAACTGCAAATAAATGTACTGTCACCCCCAATTATTATATCATAACATTATAGAAGCGGCCGTTCTCTACTTTTTCATTTACTTTTTACTTCTCTACCACCTCTGGATCGCCGTCTAGCCCTCCCACACCATCTGACAGTCTCTACTTGTATTCCTCCCCATAACACCAAATAAATGTACTACCACTGCCAGTCTTTTTACCACACTTTTATAGAAGCAGCATTTCTCCATCGTTTCGTGTACTTTTCACCTCTCTACCACCTCTGAATATATTTCTAGTGACCTCACACCATAGGAGCATCTGTACGTCTATAGCCCACCAGAACACCAGATAAATGTACTAAGACCCCCAATTATTTTACGATGATAAGATGTAGAACACTTTTCCCTACACTTTTATCAACTTCCTATGTCTCTACCATCTTTATATCTCGTTCTATCCTCCTCATACTATAGCATTATCTCTACTTCTACAGCCCCCTTAGCACGAAATACTTGTACTACTGCCCAGAGTTTTATTATTACACCATTATAGAAGCTGCTTTTCTCTGCAGTTTCATATACCTCATATAAGTTCAGCACTTTTGGATCGTCTTCCAGCCTTCTCACAGCATAGGATTGTCCCCCCCTTTTATCACCACTTAAAACGCCAAATAAATGTACTGCGACCCTCGGTTATTTTATCATAATCAGATGTAACTTGCTTTTCTCTGTCGTTTTATCAGCTTTTTGTGTCTCCACCATCTCTAGATCTCATTTTAGTCGCCTCACACCCTTTGACTACCAGTACCAATATTCTTACTTGTATAACCCACACAACGTGTAATAGATGTACTAAGACCCTCCGATTTCTTACCCCAATATTATAGAATGGACTTTTCTCTACAATCTCATCTAATTTTTATTTCTCTACCACCACTATTACCCATTCTAGTCACTTTACAGCACAAGATTGCCCTACTAGTATAACCCCCCAGAACGCAAAATAAATGTACAAACACCGTCTGGTTTTTTACGATATAAATATAGAAGCGGCTTTTCTCTATCTTATCATCTACTTTTCATGTCTCCAAAAGCTCTAAATCTCATACTAGCCTTCCCAGACCATATGACAATCCATACATCTATGATCCCACACAACGCGAAATACTTGTACTAACACCCTCGGTTTTTCTTTGATAATAAGATGTAGTCTACATTTCTCTACACTTTTATTGACTTCCTATATCTCTGTCACCTTTACATCGTCTTCTATCCTCCTCACACTTTGCGACTCTCCCAGATTCTATAACCCCCCAGAACACCAGATAAATGTACTAATACCCCCAATTATTTTACAATAATAAGTTGTAGCTGACTTTTTTCTATCGTTTCATCAACTTTCGATGTCTCTAGCACCTTTATATCTCGTTCTATCCTCCTCATACTATAGCATTATCTCTACTTCTACAGCCCCCTTAGCACGAAATACTTGTACTGCTACCCTCGGTTTTTTTATGATTATCATCTAGAGTGACTCTTTCTCTACATTTTTATCCACTTTTCATGTCTCCACCCCCTTTCTATCTCACTCTAGACCTCCTACACAAAATGACTATTCTTACTTGTATAAGCCCCTATAACGCAAAATAAATGTACTAACACCGTCGGGTTTTTTACCACATTATTGTAGAATGGGCTTTTCTCTACATTTTCGTCTACTTTTCACGTCTCTACCACCTCTGGAACACCCGAAAAATGAGCCCTCAACCCACTATCCTCCCCAACTATAGATACGATGATTGCCTTAGAAATACCTGCTATTGAACAGATATTGATGTCACGTGACCTCTTACTTCCACCTACTCAATTCACCCAATTCCTTCCAGTAACTCCACCCCTTTGGTCCACTTGCTGCCCCATGTTTCACTTATAAATCATGCCATTATCGACATTGCTCTTGTAAAAAATCACGTTCAGTGTCTTTGTCAGGTGACAAACAGGTGATAGACGATCGGTAGAAACCGGAGGAGTGCTATAACTGCGTTGCTATACTTCTGATAGCTATGGTTGAGAGGAAGGTGTAGTGGTAGCACTTATCTGATGATCCAGTGATACAGGAGATATAAGAGTAGTCTCGTTCGAATCAGAATAATCGCTTTACCCTAATTCCCAAAGAAAATCTCATTTTCCTCTATTATTCACGTCTATAAGTTGTCTCAAAGACTTTACTAAGGTACTCTCTAGTTGACATCATAGAGTCCATTCAGCTATGTTCCAGACTTGATAAAAGATATGGTCAATGTTGTAAATGTATTTAGGATAGGATAGAGTAGTTTTTTCACCTTTTGCTTGTCTTCTAAAAGACCCTTATCCTGTCTAAATCGTCTCTTCCAAGTACCTCCCAAGTAAACTCCCAAGTACTTTCCACTAACCCTATGAGACGGTCTTGGAGTGTATTGAGTCGGTATAAAGGTAAGATAGTTATACCAAAATAATTCCTGAAGCGAGAGGATCACGGATATATACTTTTTATAACTTTTTCTCACCAAAAGTTTCGAGATAGAGACTCTTCTTTCCCACATCTCTTAGATGAGGATCGTGACATAACAAAACACCTAGAATAGTGATACAAGAGGGGTTATTTATACCTAAATGATCTCCACGATGAGGTGATTGATAATATCTACTTTTTAGCAGACGTTGTCACCAAAAGTTTTGAGATAAAGACTCTTCTTTTATCCTATAGTGTATGAAGAATGGACAAGGCATATGGAAGTTCATGTGGTGAAGATATCGGAGATTTATTTATATCAAAATGATCTCCACAATGAGGTGATCAAAAATATCTACTTTTCATTACTAGTTGCCACCAGATATCTTGAGATAAAGACACTTCTATTTCCCATACATTGTCATCAGAATCAAGCTTAGGAAGAAGAGTCTGGAATCGCTTCTGGAAAAGATTCACGAGCTTTTTCTATACCAAAATGATCGTTAACTTGATCTGATTAGATTCGTATACTTTTTATAGACACTCCCCACCAAATGTTTCGAGATAGAGACACTTCCAGATGTGGTGAAGGGTGAACAGAACGAGGAATCTGAAATATCATCTGGAGAAGATAGAACATGTTTGAGTATACCAAAGTGATCCTTGAGACAATCTAATCAGTATCATCTACTTTTTGTCAGAAGTCACCACCAAAAGTCTCGAGTTATAACACTTTTTTATTTCCATACATGTCCTTTAGAAGATGAAAGAACAAGGAGCTTGAAAACAAACAATTGGAGAAGATTACAGAGATCTGTTTATACCAGAATGATCCTTGAGTTGAGCTGATTACGAATATCAAGTTATCACCTATACTTGCCACTAAAAGTTTCGACTTAAAGACTCTTATATGTTCCCATAGTGTCACCAGAACAGTGGGCATCTAAATGCGCTCCAGGAAACGGTTTCGGAGGTTTAAGTATATCGACATGACCCTTGAGTCCAGCTGATCACCATGGAGTACTTTTTACCAGCACTTATCTCCCAAAGTTTTGAGGTACAGACTCTTCCATTTCCCATACGTGCAAGGTGGTCTAAAAAAGTCAGCATAGATAGTTGTATGGGAGAAAGGAGAACAATCACCTCATTTTAAAAAGACCAACTTTTATAGATTTTCCATCGATTTACTCCTTACACTGTTCCATAAGGTGGAAGTGATTTCACAGGAACACCCTGAAGTGATTGAGAACACCCCATATGAAAGATGTGGTCATAAAATGACATAGCTACATAAAAATGTACAGTAAAGTAACTGATACAAAATAAATTTCTTACAGATCATTCTCATATACGGTACAGGTACAATATGTCATTGGTACAACCATTGCTTGAGTCTGTATGATGGAATCAAGATGAGAAGATGTTAGGGCGAACATACCATAAGATGGCTACACCATATAAGAGGAAGTCAAACATAATCACATACTATATGATGATCTCAATGCAACGAATCTCTCTGGCCTATTCTTTATATTCCTAAAGGTGGTTCTATACAGTTGATGTTCGACTTCTTGGGTTAGCAATGCTACCCTTCCTACTGATCAGAGCTACATACGATTCAACCAGTATGACTGTGTGCTACTGTATAGCCTTGTTTGTAGAGATGACTACAGCAATATGAGGAGATTGAAGTAGAGTTGAATACATACCATAAGATATCATTCAATGAACAAATACCTGAAGGTCATTGATAATAGGAATCACCGTAGTTCAACATTCAGAGACCTCTCCTCTGAATCACAACCCATACAAGTTGCAATTTCATCATCACTAATACTCATAAGAACTACAGTGTACATACGTTTCCATCAGTACAATATGATGATGGGTTATGGTAGAGATGAAGCAGCAATATGCTCTCGGCATGGAGGTGAATACAATCCTATATACAAGTACTCAATCATACCCTAACATACCGTTCCCTTGAGAGCATATACAAGTTGTTGCAACTCTACCAATGCAACCTCTTACAGGTACATCCCGGTACTCCTTGGATTTGTCAATATACGAAATATGAGTGATAGACCTTCTCAGGAAGATACATGTAGCGACATTGAAGTAAGACTCTCAGTAGGGGAATATAATACCAAGGGCTGGTCCAAACATACTCCTCGGAAAGTCATTCACTTCAGTTCCATTCTATTGCCAACCTCCTGCTATGCATTTCAGTGTCTGTCATACTTTACCATTCGGTGCTACTTCTACCGTTCTTCTGAGTCTACAATCACTCTACAATGTGTTACTTTTTCTCAATCTACAATGTGCAAGTCCTTGCTCTACTCATTCTACAGTTCGGTGTGCAAGTCGCTTCGCTCCTTGCGGTGTGCAATTTCAATCATAAATATTCTTTTACTTTGCCTTTCGCTTTGCTTGTATTCGCTTCGCTCATACTCGCTCCGCTTAAGCCTTAGGGCCAGCGGCAATGACCTCGGGGAGAGCCATGTCCTGGTACTTTTCAAAGTTCTCGTTAAAGAGCTTGCCGAGCTTGGTCACCTCCTCGGTGAACTGCTCCTTGCCTCCGGACCAGGCTCGGGCAGGGTTCAGAATCTCAGAGGGAACGTTGGGGGCAGTCTTGGGGACCTGCAGGTTGAACACGTCAAAGTTTTCGTACTCGACCTTGGCGAGCTCGCCAGAGTGGATGGCGTCGAGAATGGCTCGGGTGTACTTGAGGGGGCATCGCTTGCCGCCGTTGGTGTACGACTGGCCGGTCCAGCCGGTGTTGAGCAGCCAGGCGTTGGCATTGTGCTGGGTCATCTTGTCCGACAGCATCTTGGCGTACTGCATGGGGTGCAGCACCAGGAAGGGCTGGCCAAAGCAGGCGGAGAAGGTGGCCTCGGGCTCGGTGACGCCCTCCTCGGTGCCGGCCATCTTGGAGGTGTAGCCGGAAATGAAGTGGTACATGACCTGCTCGTTGGTGAGCTTGGAGATGGGGGGGATGACTCCTCGGGCGTCACAGGTGAGCAGAATGATGTTGGTGGGGTGCGACTCGGTCACGCAGGGCAGCTTGGCGTTGGGAATGTACTCAATGGGGTAAGAGCATCGGGTGTTCTCGGTCAGAGTGGCATCGTCGTAGTCAACCTCTCGGGTGATGGGGTCAAAGACAACGTTCTCCAGAACAGAGCCAAACTTGATGGCGTCGAAAATATCGGGCTCCTTCTCTCGAGACAGACCCAGGCACTTGGCGTAGCAGCCTCCCTCAATGTTGAAGACACCGGTGTCGGACCAGCAGTGCTCGTCGTCACCGATCAGGAGACGGTTGGGGTCGGCAGACAGAGTGGTCTTTCCGGTTCCAGAGAGACCAAAGAAGAGAGTAACATCTCCATCCTTGCCCTCGTTGGCAGAAGAGTGCAGAGTCAGGACCTGGTGCTTGACGGGCATGAGGTAGAACATGACGGTGAAGATACCCTTCTTCATCTCACCGGCGTACTCAGTACCCAGGATGAGCATCTCCATGGACTTGAAGTTGATGTCAATGGAGGTGTTGGAGGTCATTCCGCTGGTGTATCGGTTGGCGGGGAAGGCTCCGGCGTTGTAGATGGTGAAGTCGGGCTTGCCAAAGTTCTTGAGCTCCTCGGCGGTGGGTCGGATCAACATGTTTCGCATGAACAGAGCGTGGTAGGCTCGGGCACAGACAATTCGCACCTTGATTCGGTACTTGGGGTCCCAGCCGGCGTAGGCGTCGACAACGTAGATTCGCTTTCGGGTGTTGAGGTAGTCGACGGCTCGCTCTCGGTTGATGAGCCACGACTGCTCAGACAGCTTCTTGTTGACGGGTCCCCACCAGATGTGCTCGACGGAACCGGGCTCCTCAACGATTCGCTTATCCTTGGGAGATCGGCCAGTCTTCTTTCCGGAAGAGGCAACCAGAGCTCCGGTGGAGTTGATGGCGGAACCCGACTCCTGGACAAGAGCATCCTCGTACAGAGAGGCCACAGAGGGGTTGTGGTCAATGTTGACCCGCTCGTACTCAATGTGGGCAATGTCGTAGAGCTCCTTTTCGATTTCCTCGGCGGCGGGGGTGGGCTCGACGCCCTTGGGGTGCAGTTGGGTCTGGTTGACGGGAGGAGACATGTTTGTGTTTGTGTTAATATAGAGGATACACTTGGGGGGACAGAGGGTCTATATATATTCACCGTAATGAAGGTTTGGTGTAATGGTGTATGTTGGGGGTAGGGAGGAGGAGGCGGATATTAGGCGCAATTTTGCTCGAAAAACAAAGAGACTAGTACCATTCGAGTCGCCTTGACGAGCTGGTTCGAATGGTACTATCAATTCCCATTTATCTTCACTCCTTAGTACTCCATTTTTCTCCTCGCACTTCCCCAGATTCCCCACATGTAAGCCAATGTAAAACATGTAAAGAGCATTCTTTGGGTTTGGAGGGGGGAGAAAGAACCCGGATAACTTGCTGAGTAAGCGGCCAAAATTGATGGGAGTAGTACCATTTTGCTCGTCACGTGATGGGGAACAATTTGGTACTTTCAAATCTCAAAAATCTCTACTTTTTGGTGTTGCCATTTTTTCCCCCCCAAACGAAAATGTCCGCAGCTTTCTTTTTCGTTCCGAGCACTTCCGACGCTCCCGACTTTTCCGAATCCGCCGAAACTTTCCGAAAAACAAGTTGACCAAACAACTTTTGGAAAAGTCAAATTTGCTCAAAAATGGCGTTTGAAGGTACGGTTGTGATCACGTGATCGAGCTGAGTACAATGGTAGTGCTGTTTATCACGTGACACAAAAACTGGTGCTGCAAACCCCCATATCTCCTTCCAGAGCAACTGCTAAATTGACTTTGAATCACATTCTCAACATAGTATTGCTTGCTACGTGGGACTGGGGTTGCCAGGGTAGGGGGAGGGGTTAGGGCTACTGAGGAGATGTTTTCTGGCCTGAATTGGGGAGTATTTTCTGTCTAATTGATTTGGTTACATTTTTTATTTGTTTTTCGGTGATTTTTTTTTTCCATTTTTTTTTTTCTCAATTGTTTTTTTTTTTCCAAATTTTTTTTTCCTCCCTTCCTTCCTCCTAAAACTCCCGTTGGTTTTCGTTTTCGTTTTCCGACACATGCTGCATTAGCGTGGGATATTACTTAGACGACGCTAATGCAATGTATGTTGGATGAGGGGAGAAGGAGCGGTTTTGGAGGGTGAGGAGTGCTCGGATTTTGATGGGACCTAGTGGAAAATGATCACGTGACCGAGACGAACAATTTGGTACTTTTAAATCTCATTTTAGTGCACTACTTCATCCTCCAAAGTGGTGTCATAAACTCTGCTTACATACCTTCTCCCAGTGTGGCTGAAGTGAGGTAACTCGAACCCCTACCTTAGATACTCCTGATACGAGGAATATGCACGGAAGAGTTTAGTGGAAAGTGGGATAAAAAGCGCAATTCAGCTCAGATTTTGATAAAAAGGGTACCATTCGAATCAGCGCATTCTCCTAAGCATTGCAGTACTCTTCTTTTTCATTTTCACCGGCTACTTCTCTTGCAAACCCCCTCCCTCAAAATCTCCGTACCCTAACCTTCCCCACGTCAAACGTTGGGGTACATGGCGCCCCAAAAACGATACATACTTATGCGCGTGCTTAGGACGTTTTTTTTTTTCGAACTTTTTCATTCCGAAATTTGGGGCATTTTTTTTTTCCGACATTTTTTTTTTTTACTTTTTCTTTTGGGGCATTTTCGACACGTCTTGTTTATCATTCTTTTTTATTTAAACTCTTGCAATTCAACCGTTGAGAATATGACGTGTAATAAAAAAGTTGAAAAATATTTTTTGCCAAATATTATTTGTCTTCTTTTTCGTGCGGCCTATTCTTTATGCACGTCTTTCCCCTCGTTTGGCTATTTTCGGCAACCTACCGCATTATGCTCAGCCCTAACCCCACCCGGTCCGTTCTCGTGGCCGAGGCTGAACCTACCCTAAAAGTGTCGCTCGTCCCTAACCCTACCCTAACCCTTGTCCGAGTCGGAGGTTATGGGACTATTGTAGCAATGGGGCGTGTGATTAGTCAGGTTGAAGCATTGGCGTTGGGCATTGGGCGTTGGGCCATTGAGCCATTGTGATTAGTAAGGTGGGGCATTGGGGCATTGGGGCATAAGGGCACTGGGACATTGTGGCATAAGGGCACTGGGGCATCGGAGCATAAGGGCATTGGAGCATCGCTCTGCAAAGTGCTTACTAAGCAAAGTCCCCCCCCCGCCTTACTAAGATGCACGTGAAATCCACGGAAGCACGAAAATGCACGAGAAAGACCGGAACGATTAGTCAGAATATTCTGGTAAAGTCGGTATTATGGCAGAATTGGATATATTATTATGGGTCACGTGATGGTGAGGCTTAGTCGTGTACGTCGCGCTTAGTCAGTAGAACACGCTTAGTCACCCCCAACCCGTAAGAACTAGTTGGTTAGTCACAAACCAGTTGATTAGTAACCCTGCCCTTGCCTCGGCAACCCAACGCTCCGACTCACGTGACTGGGCTAGGGTAGGCGCATGTTGCCGACTCCTCCGCCTCGGAAGCTGATTATCGTGAAGATCAAAGAATGCTCCTTTCCGAGAGCCGAGTCAAATGCGGAAACCCTAACCGGAGCGAAAAGGTTAGGGTTTGTCGGAAGTTGCTCGGTTGGCGTATGGGATGAGACGTGATGTAATAGGGTTAGGGGTGATTAAAGGGACAAATAAAAAGAAATTGGAAATAAATTAAAAGAAATTAAAAGAAATTAGAGAAATATATTTGACGGTTAGGGGAGGATGATATGGTGGTCCTAATATTTGTTCTGTACTAATTCCCAATTTTTCTGAATTTATTTTGATTAAATTCGAATTAAAGGGGTATTTTTATTTTCGTGTTTTTTTCTAAATGTTTTAAAATTCATTTATTATTTATTATTTCCAGAAATCAGCCCATAAATCGGCCGAAAATCACGCGTAAATAAAAGTCGCGTGTCTTAAGAGCGTTGCTTATGGTATACGAAGTGGATTTTGAGAGTACAAAATGGAGAGCAAAAAAATGATGGAAAAGGGAAACAAGAGGTATAAAAATGATCACGCGACCGAGACGAGTCGAACTGTACACTTTTCATGTCTGTAGCTCTTCTACAAGACGAATTAAGTGGACTGTTCTGATATGTACTCCTACTTACATTATACTTAGCTTTACTTGGGAGACACAATATGACGACATAGATAGTTGAACAGAACTACAAATAAAGGTCTGAAAACTTGCCTAATATGTTATAAAGCCGGAATAACCCTTAACCTGTATTTTCAGAGCTATATCTCCACTCTATGTTCTTCTATGAAAATCAGTGGATCCACGTTTATGTCTATTTATCTAGTGGAGAAGCTTTGGGTGGAGGAATCAGGCCGTATTTGGTATCGTTCGAAAGGTGGAGATGTCACAGACATGATTAGCAAGGTTTGACGGTGTTATCTTTAATTTCCGTCAACTTCTAAAATTCCCCTCCACCTGATATGGCGATAAGGAATATAAACTCTGGTGGAGTTTTTTAGATGCGTCAGTGAGGTGGGGTGGGGAGGTCACGTGACTCGAGAAGTGGATGAGGAAATGTAGAAGGCGGAGGAGAGGTGGTGGAGAGACGGGAGTGATACCAGTGGCAAGAGGGGAGTGAGGGGAGTTGAATGGTGGTTGTTGGGAGGAATTTGGGTGGGGATTCGACAAGGGAGGAGAAGAAAACGGGAAAACTTGGTAGGATGAAGGAACGTCGGGAAAAGAAGATGAAATCGGTAGTCAGTGGAATAAGGCGAGTAGAATGATACCAAATAGGACTGGTTTTGGGTGGGTTTGTGAAAGGGCCGTAGTTCTCTATTTCTGGGCTATGAATAGAGGTCCTAATAAGAGGTGATAGAGTAGAGATGTAGCGAAACGAAGGTAATGAGTGTACTCGGCAAGACTGGGAGAGTAAAATGGTACCAAAATAGACGTATTTTTATGTGTATTTGTGGAGTCATTTTGTTCTATATGGAGTCGAGAGTACGGGTACATACCTTGAGCTAAAAGTTGTGATGAAGGAGAAATGTCTGAGAAGTAATTGGTGGTAGATTTATGGTGCCTCTATAAGCAGACTGATATTATTTATGACTTATTCTGGGGACTACTAAGACTTCCATTGTTCAGTAATGAGGTGATGGTCATGTGAGGAAGTGAGAATGAGATATGAAGTGATGTAGGACACATATAACGAAGGTGATAGAACTGCTAGAATGCCCTTTTTGCAACCATCAAAATGATTACAGAACTGACCTTCTTAACATAGTATATATTATTCTGTAGAGCTACTTATGTTCCATGACTTGAAGAGAACAGGAGATATAACGAGACTACTGATTAGTGAATTAGGCAAGAGACTTGACCAAATGACTCCCCAGAGTCTGACGAGTAAAATGATATTAAATTTCGTATATGGTGTCTCTCAATAGTGGCCTCATACAAGTACCTCTCTATGTCAAGAGCTGTCATGGTACCTGTTTGGGTGAACATGAGTATACGTATAGAGAAGAGAACATGTTGACGTGACTCACATGAGATTATCAGCTGAGCAGTTCTTAAATATTACTAATCCCTGAAGACTCATACATCTACGAGTACTGTACCTTGAGGTATACCAATATTGGGCTATGGAGTGCGCCATGGGAGATCATAAAGACGTACAAGTACAATGAGGACAATAGGTCTAATAGAGTCTCCAAAGTTTGACGAGGAGGTGACACCAAAAGTACACCCACATAATATCACCTATATGAAGCCTCATGCTTCTCTATTTGGCATCACGAGATCATGTCATCGTGACAAGTGAACAGAGTCGATGTATCAGAAACAGACAAATATGACTTGTTAAATCTCCTGATTTTAATGAGTAGGAAAGTTCCAAGCATGACTCTTTTAATCAGTCAGTTTGAAGTCCTGTGACTCTTATCATGTCTTCTGAGGTGGACATGATATGTCCATGATATGACAAAAAGTACTCTAGCAGAGACGAGAACTTGACCCTTCTGTTCACCTGACTCTGGAGAGTAGAATACTACTAGTTACAGTCTCCATAGTTCATTTTTGACGTTTCTCACTTCTCTGTCGTATCTTGATAAAGTAATGATGGTGACCTTGTGACGATTCTAGCCCGAATTCAAAAAAAGGAACTACAAACTTGAGCTGTCCTGATTCTGACGAGCAAAAACATACCAAACATGACACATTTTAAGCAGTATTCAAAAAAATCTGATGAGTCTTCAGTGCCTCTTTAGCGAACATCATATGATACTTTATGATATGTTTACATGGATAAAAATACATCTATTCGAACCGCCTCACTCTGACAAGTAAAATGGTACCATCTACGTCTCTATAACTCATCTTTCAAGAATCTCATTTCCTTACATTGTACTTCTCACGCCTCCAACCCACGCAATAGTAGTTGTATCGACCTGGGAACATCACCACTGTACTCCCCTAACCCCCCCGAATAGATTGGTACCCAACACGTCCCATTTTGCCGCACTTTTTCCCAACCCCGCAGTTCTCCTAGTCACGTGACCATTACAACCCTGTTGTCAAATATTATCAGCCTCAAGGGGTTCCGGCTCTTAACCGAATGGGAAACATCTCGCTAGCCGACTCAGGTCGGTGAAAGGCCACGATTTCGACTCCCGCTAGGCACAGTGCGCACACACATTATGGAACAACCGTGCATCGTCGTAATATGGACTTACGCGTAGGGGATTGACTAGGATTTTGTGCCCAATCTACGCCTTCGATCGACACTGTGGAACCGGTTCCCCATCCCACCGGCCTTTCACTATTTGGAATGCTGTTAGTAGGTTTGGTGACTGGGGTAAAACCACCGCCAACGCGGCGGGCTGCTCGGCCTGGGTTATTTGAGGGCGTCATACCCTCTACCCCTTGTCTGAAAAGTACGTATATTCGGGGCAGCGGCCCTTTCTGAAACCAGCGAAATCATTGGAACTGCAGAGGAATCTGCACTAAACTGATCAACAGTTACTGGCGATAGCGCTTAAATATTACTGAATAAATGATTATGTATGTATGTATTATCAGCCTCATACCCATCTCGTGATGATGTATGAGGCATGTAATGACCTTATTCCTAAAGACGAAAATTTGACATTTCAAAATGTATATATACACAAAGTCGCATCTTCAAATCCGTACCATGTCTTCCTCCTCCTCATCATCACTCACATCAATCTTCAAAGACACCACCATGACGTGGGTCGCGTGTCCGACCTGTGGAGATCATCTGACTAAAGCCCATAAGTGTCCAGAGGAAAGATAATGTGACAGTGTCAAGGTCGTTCCGTTAATGTGGGTTATTTATTGTTATTTATTTTGAAATGTGTGTATTGTAGTGACTTGTACTGTGTGGTGTGTAGATGTAGATGTAGATGTAGATGTAGGTATTATGAGTTGGTATGAGAAGGCATGATCTAAGAGATGTGACACTTTATTTTATACCATGACTGCAAGAGTGAGGTACAATGATTCCTATACTTATAGCTCTATGAGGTGGATATTTGGGATGGTAAGGTCTCTATAACATGTATATTGAGAGAGACAGTCTTCGGTATGGCAAAGATGGTACCATGTAGGAAAAGGATGAGATGTTATAAGTGTGGGTAGGTGCCTATAACATGTATTACCGAAGCGTGGTAAGACTAAGCTGTTATCGACCCAATACAAGTGTTGCTGTTGTTCTGATACATTGAACGAGATCATGTCAGGGCTTATAGCAAGTCTTTTCTGTAATATTCTCAATACGACTGTTTTGTCTTATGCTACTGGCACTGACATTAACAATCTTTGATGTAATGATTCGATAAACTGTTTAGAACATAATGATAATGTTGCTGACAAGTTTCTCTTCCATCATGGGTCATAAGTATAACTCATATAACTGCATTGACTATAGCTCTTGCAAAATGGTATGAGAAGATTAGGAGAGTTGACTTGTACCGCTACTGAGTGAGGTCACTTCATGAATATGGACTAAACAACGATGCAAAAAAAGACATGTATGAGTACTTCATAAGGTAAGAGCAAGAAGAGTTGCTGCTTGGTACCGGTAGCTGTATATTGCAGCTGTAGATAGATTATAGAGAGTATGAATACCTATCTTTAAGGAGATACGTACATACAGGAGGAGATATGTACTGATTGATGTGAGATAGGTGTAGCTGTAGGTATTCTGAGAGGGTAGAAGGTATGCTCTAAGAGATGTGACACTACAGATACCTATGCTTACATGACTCTGAAGATGCGTATTGAGAGAGTACTTATACAGGAGGTCTTTGGTATGGCAAAGAGAGTAACAGGTAGGTCTCTATAACATCTATTACCAAAGCTGACCACAGGGAAGAGCCATAGAAATGCAAGTGGCAAGACTCTCAAGTTGTACGATCCAATTGAAGTATTTCTGCTGTCTTTATACATTGGAGGACATTGAGTCAAAACTTACCTAAAGGAAGTATAACAAGAGGACCATGTCTAATGCTTCTGGTACTGGCATCAACAGTCTCTGATGTAACGATATGAGTCACTATCTCATTCATCTGTTACGGTATGAATTATGTATGAGACATTTTTTTTTGTATGAACAATCTGGCTATATTGCTGATGTGGAATCTTCTCTGTACACCCACATTTCTTCTACGGAGTACTTGTACCATAGTCCATAGGTATAACTTATCTACTTATAACTGCATTCACCTTAGGTCTTTCAAGTTGCTATGAGAAGATTGAGAGAGTGGACTTGTACTGAGTAAGGTCAGCTCTCGAACTAGGGCTAACGATGATGTAGAGTAGGATGTAAGACGTAACTAAGAAGTACCGGTTGCTATCTTGAAATGAAAGATGTATCGTAAGATACTGCAGAAAATATAAAGGCATAGTCATGGGCGTTATTGATGTGGTAACAATATTCAGCATTTTTAGTTGGATGGAAAAAATGTGACGACATGGACCCCGTAAGCTGGTATAAGAAGAGTGAGTGAGTAGACTTGTATTGAGTTAGGTCTGTCCTTGAAGATTAACATCAGTAGATGTAGATAAAAGAGAAGTACGTATAAGTGATATATAGAGCCTGAATACCATACATACAGAGATAAATGTCTTTAGTATCAGTTTTGGGCACTTTGGAGGGTCTCAATATTGTCCATTGACGTTCCATAGGTGGCTGTATTCTCCCAAGTAAGTCTAAGTATAGTTGGAGCTGGGTCAGAATTAGAAACGTCAGTACTGGGAAATATTGTATGAAGACAAAGACAAATTAATACCCATAAGTACGTATTAGAGCTCTATCTATCTTCCAGTAGTTTTGAATTGAGCCTACCACCCCTGGAACCCCGCAAATGAACCCCCAGCGGAGTTCCAGGTCTAAGTAAAGTCTAAGTAAAGAGGGAGGGATGGGGCGAGGTGTATGTTTAGAGAGCTATGAAGATATCGAGAGCCTATAAGAGGATAATTGAGCTATAAAGAGGTACAATGGAGTACCGAAAGTGTAATTACGAAGTATATGGTACTTGTCACGTATATAGTACGCTTCTATCTCGCTTGATTAACGACTTCATCTGGTACAGTAGGTATGGAGCTTTGTAGGTAGGAATAAGAGCATAATCGAGAATGAAGAATGACTTAATAAGAGACTAGGAGGGTGACAAATCTGGTTTTGAAGTTTCTGTGTCTCTTCGCAGTGTATTTATATATCAAATTGACATACTTCTATGAATGCTTCTGGAGGCACCAGGTATAGCTGTATTATGAGCCTTAAGATAGAGAATTGAAGACGAGAACTTGTAAGTTAGAGAAGAACAAATTTAAGGTACTGTGCACTGAACACTCTGATGTCATTTCTCATCTTTCTGAAAAACTATAGCTGGTATGTTATGATGAGATATTATGGGAAATGTTGTAAATGAGCTATAAGAGCTCATACCACAGAGATGACATCAGAATATCTTTTATTGGCCGCTAATACAGGTACCTGAAATCTTGCCACTATCTATAACCTTTCTAGACACACATTATGGCCAGCTATGTCCCCAAGCACTTTCTGTATCAGACTCTTATTCAGTCACTGAGCTTCAAATTGCACCAGGAACCTAACAGACACTCTCTAAAAGACTCTAAGTATATAAATCTAGAGTGCTTTGGTTAGATTATCATTTTCAGGACCCTTATCGAAGACTCAAGTATATCTCCACCTAGCCAAGAGGAATATACCTGATATGAGTAGAAATGTTTTGAGAAGAAGGTACAGAGAAGTGAGGGTAGCTTTTTTACATTAAAAGGTATCTAAATATCAACTCCTCGTTTCTCCATCTCTTTTATTACTCTCTGTATACTCCAGTATAGATATTGCAGGAGAGGTCGAAGTAGAGGGATATACAAGACCATAGAAGTGGACAGGAAGATCGATTACCAGAGAATACTAATAAAGCGCCCTTAAACATCACTTTGATAATCTAACCTTACCTCCACCAAGTCTCCTTCCCTCTAAAACCACCTCATCCCATAATGGAGAACATCTCAATAGTGGCCCCAGAAGAGATCATATGACCTGAAGAAGTTTTCAATAACACTTTAAGCCGCCTAATATACTCAGAAGTTAGCTCCCACCTCTCAATTCACTCTCCAGACTTCTACATACGACACTTCTCACAATGCTCATGGCTATAATGAAGCCCATCTATTCAGCCATATAAAAGAGGTATACGCAAAAAAAAACCTCCACCATAGAATTAAATAGGCTTAGTTTCATTATATAAACTCCCCACCTGCTCTATATTCCCTCAAAATGACTTTCTCCTTCTCCCCACTCCTACCTCACTCTATAACCTCATTATCCGTACCAATAAGTACCTTTATGATACGTAAAGTTCCTTAATAGATCTTCAACATCTCTAAAACAACACCATCACTTTTATTCCCCATATTTACCCTCTCTAGCACCCCTTTTCCCACCCCTCTCTTTACTAACTATACCTCTCTACCACATCATGGCCTTTCGCACAAATGAAACTAGCTGAACGTTCTGGGAGTTCTATTCTTTTGTAACGATGATCTGGGAACAGCAAAAGTTCTCTTCAGTACTGCACCTAAGGAACATGGTGTACTGTAATGAAAATAGAACCGGTATTGCAGGGACCACCATATGACTATTCATGGGGTGTGTAGGTACAGTAGTAACAGATAGATGTCTGTCCTGTAGTTAGGAGTTACCTGCCATTTCTGAAAAAGACTCTTAATCTGTCACGATCCCCATGTCACCTTAAAATTGTGTTTGTGTTGTGACACAACCAAAACTTGGATTGTGTCTTAAACCTCCCCTGCCCCCTAACTGACACCCCTTACACTCCCCTCCACTCCGGCCGTGTTGGAGACATAACATGATTGCGTCCGCCGCTTTGGAAGTGGAGGGTTGTGTGAGTGGTGTGGGGGAGAAGAAGTAGATTAGGTAGCGTTTTTACTTAGAGGTGCCTCCAGATACAAGTATACCTTATATTAGAAAGGGAAGCTGATGAGACAGTTGAGACATGAAACGAGCTCAAAAAGTACTAAAGAAACTACCAAGCCCTAATACAACCCCCATTAGACCCGCAAATGTCTCTTCATGTCTTATAACGTTTGTAATAGTACATCTGGTCGACAAGTGTCCACCTCGGATCGAACTGAGGTGTCTTGTGTAAGTTGTTACATTAACTAAATATCAACCAATATACTGAATGTATAAGAAAAAAACAAAAACAAAACTTCATTGTTTTCAACATACTGTACTGGGTCAGTGGAAGAAGTATTTGTACTGTTCATCTTGAGAGGTGGTTGTAGTGGAACACTCTGGGGAGTCGCTTTAGGAGAGAGCTCCGAGATGATAGTCTCGTCTTTAGAGTAGAAAGACTGGCTATAGTTGTCTCTTCAGACCGTCAATAAACATGGTTGAGGAAGCTGTCTAAGAGCTTTACTTAGACTTATGACCCCATTATCTCAAGATATTGTATAGGTACCCGTAGGATATTATTACATGGTTGTCAACACCATTCCGAGTTCTCGCTAATGGTATTATTTTCAACCCTACACCTCCTCTCTACCACCCCATTTCCCACCCCCTCCCTTTCCCCAACTAGCTCCCAACTATCTCCCAACTAACTCTCCTTTCTCTACTCACCCTTAACACCCCACCTACCTCCCCCATCTGACCTCCTACAACCAAACAAACACTTTCACCTGGCTAAACCCGCCAAAATAACCCTACCTTACTATACCAGTTTTTTCACATCTCTTCTCCCACAGGTTATAACCAACATACTTAACTCTACCCTACAGCACAGGTTATGACCTACTTTTTTTCTCATCTCCTCACCCCCTCCCCTAACTCCTGCCTCATATTCGCCTTTTGAGTAATTTCCATTTATTTTATCGATTTTCCACTTTTTATTAAATTCGCCGTTTTCTCCGTTTCTTTTTTTGCCACCGAATAAACTCGTTTCTCGTGTGATCTATATATTAATAGAAGCTCAGCCTTACGGTGTATTCAGGGGGTCCACTTTACTACCCCAAAAAGTGGTCCCACACGCTCAAAACTCATATGGTTCGATTCTCCTGCTTCTCAGGAACACGCCAGTGCTTTCAGAATCGTCGTATCTCCTCTCCCCGAGCCACAAACCGCCCCTAAAGTTTTCTCCACACTAATTTAAACAGCCTCATCACGAGACACAGCAAATAAGACTAATAAGGCGTGTACTCAAGTGTATCCAATTGTAGCAAGTTCCGAGAAAAAAAAACGCATTTGGAAATTTTGACGCCCTGTCTTTTTCGCGCGCCCCTTTCTCGCTTAGTCAGCACTGCAGGTGTGCATCTGGATATTATGGTGTCCAAAAGGGGAACAAAAGAAGATATTGGGGGATTGAGTGAGTGGATTAGGGTTTAAATGGGAGCAGAAGAAGGAGCAAACTGAGGGGAGTAGTTTGGTACTAGAATTGAGGAGATAGAGTGGGTATTACAGGAGTTAGCGGATAAATAGTGGGAAAAGGGGTTTTACGGGAGATATAGTAGAGATAGAAGAGTGTAAAGAGTACCGTTAGACTCGGATAGATGAGAGCTACAGAATGGTACCCTTCTTGGGCGTTTTTGGTGAGTATTTGAGCAAGTCAGTTTTTCAGAAAAATCTAAAAAGTGCCATTGAAGTAGAATGGAAAGAGATATGACTCTAGAAGTGGTACCATTAGAAAGAGCGGAGTTTCAGGATCATTCTGGAACAAAAATCAAACTTCTAGGAGCTATATTACCGTCTATAGGAGGGATATACTGTTAGGTAAAAGAGTTAATATATATGGAGAAGTAGAGCACCAATTGAGAAACTAATACCACAGTTTGAATCCCCCCGCTCTCCTCTTTCCAATGGTACCTTTCTTTCCCCCCTAACCCACTTATCCGTAAACTCGGATTGCGCTGACTAATCAGCAAAGTTTGCTGCACGGTTGTTGATACTCCTTGACATGCCCTTAGTGTGAGACTTGTTCCACAACTGAACGGGAGACAAGACCAAAGACAAGACAAGACAAACGGAAAGAAGAACACAGAAACAACTTCTTCTCCACTACCAACACAAACACCACTTTTTGTCACCACTTGTTTGTCACTTTTGTACCTGTTTTCAGATACATTACACCACCCACTACATCTTCTATTACACACCTCTTACCATGCTCAAGTGGGTCCAAGGAGGCGTTTCAGCTCTGACGGGGTCAGCTGAGCCCGAGTACGGCGCAGAGGCGTTTGAGTCCGTGGCCAAGTCCGTCGAGGGCAAGAATCCGTACGGTTCTCTGACTCTTCCGGAGCTCAACTGGCTCAAGCCTGCCGGCTCCAATGTCGAGACTCAGACGTTTTACTTCTTTGCCAAGGACGGCAGCAAGTTTGGTCACGTGCAAATCATCCATTCCAACCCCCTGGGCCTTCAGAACACCGCCCAGTTCACTTTCCGGCTGTCTAGTACCGACAAGCCCGAAGACAATGTGTGGAGTTCCACCAACGTGGAGGAATTCGAGCCTGTGGGCCCCAATTTCACCGCCAAGGGCCCCATGGACGGCGTCAACATTAAGCTGGTGCCCTCAGTCGATGACGACGGCAAAACCACCGAGGCTTTCCATCTCAAGATTCATGTTTCCGATGAAGTCAAGCTGGATCTGGTGTTCACTCGAACGGTCGAGGGCTTCAAGATTGGGTCTACGGGCCAGTCCAAGTACGGCGAAGATCTCAAGAACCCCTGGGGAGCCATGCGACACTCGTTTTGGCCCCGAGCCGTGGTTTCCGGAACCATTGAGGTGGCTGGAAAGGACAAGATGGAGCTGGACAACGACTTTGGCTTCTTTGTACATGCTACCCAGGGCATGAAACCCCACCATGCCGCCTCCAAGTGGAACTTTATCACCTACCAGTCGCCCAAGTACTCGGCTGTCATCATGGACTACACCACTCCTCCTTCTTATGGAAGCTCTCGAGTGACCATTGGAGGCGTTGCTTCGGCCGAAAAGCTGCTCTTCACCTCTGCCAACGCCGCCGTGGAGCACGTGGAAACCAAGGAGGACGAGGAAGTCGGCTGGCAGGTTCCCACCACCATCAAGTTTGAGTGTGAAGGACCCAAGATTGATGTGGCCGATGAGGAGGTCGATAAGCCTGCTAACCGGGGCAAGGCCGTGCTTCAGGGTCCCCTAACCCATCTGGAGAGAATGGACGTCATGGCCGAAATCCCCGCCTTCCTCAAGTCGCTGGCTTCCACCGTTTCCGGAACAAAGCCCTACATTTACCAGTTCAAGAATGATATGGATCTGGAGCTCGAGATTGATGGGGAAACGGTCCAGGATAAGGGCCAGATTTTCTGCGAAGCCACGTTTATTTCTTAAAGGAGATTGGGGGAGGATAGCTAAAGAGGGAGAGTATATAATCAGTAATAATGAATCAGAACGACTGTAGCCCCCGGAACGAGCGAAGCGAGTGCAGGGGGCTACCGGAGCAGGAGTAAAAGAAGGGGGAGAGGCAGGAGAAGAAGTAGAAGAAGGAAAAGCGAGTGCAAGGAAGGCGAAAGGGCTACCGGAGCAGGAGGAGAGAGAGAAGCGGTGGTAGGAGGTGTAGATGGAGGCTACAGGAGAGACCGCCCTTTCACCATGTACAGGTAGCTCCATGGGAGGAGGCTGCCGGAGAAAGACTGGTCTTGTAGCTTCATTACAGTAGAATGTGCTACAGGAGAAGACGTTGTTATCCTAGAGAAGTATAGGAGTAGGATACTTAGGGTAGCTCCATGAATGGACTGGTAGTTCTATGAGTGGAGGATGGCTACAAGCAATGGAGAAGGAGTAGGAGCAGGTTGTACGATAGTGTACGGTACCGGTACAAGTACTACAGTTGTAGCTCTATGAGTGTACAAGGTGGAGCAGAGAGGAGTGATATGTACAAGAGATGAAGGGGTCAGTTAGAGAAGATACGGTACAGGAATTGCAAGAGTGAGTGAGAAGTATAAGATACCCGACTGGTCTGCTCGTACTTTCATTGGTTGGATTGGGGTGAGTTCTATGGTTGTAGAGCTCTTATTTAGAGATAGGATAAGGTGAATGTCAATCTCAAGCTGTAAATCAATCCCCTTAGTTCCTAAGTAGCCACATACTCTATCCTGAACGCTGGGATAGGGAACGGGGTATTAGACTGGTCTTATACTGGCGAATCAGGACAGGATACTATGGCAGACTTGGTATAGTACAGTACAAGTAAGCAAGTCTATGCTAAATCCAATGGGGCCAAGTGTTTACTGTACAGCTCCCAACTGTCAAAAATTCTACTCACTAATCGACTTTTGGAAGGCTCTTACGGTGTGCCAAAGTTGTCCTCCCAAGTTTTGACACCTCCCACCATTAGAGTGATGCTGGATACTGACTACAAGGATAACAGTAGAACGTGCTACACACTTGAAGCTGTCATTTACTGTTTGAAAGGTCCCTTCTCACCTTTCTGATCGACACCTGACACATTCTTTGATGACAGTCATAAAATTTTGAGGCCACACTTGACAGGTTCTTTTGATAGTCTCTGACAAGTCCCTTAAGCTTGGCTCCCAATGGTGAGTGAGGAGGGAGTCTGGAGAAGCAGGAGAAGGAGCACTGCCCCCCCTTATAGACAGATAGAGCGTAATAAGAAGTAAACAGGAAGTACTTGTTTATCATGTCCTGGACCTTCTTCGAAAGAGACCTGCAGCTGGTATACTTCAAGAGTTTCTGCCTATGTTACCGTCGATTCTACATAGTCACTCTACAGGTATTTCCAATGTTCCCCTTCCATGAGATTTCTATTTGACTGAGGAGGCTTTCAAGAGGTCCTTGTATTTCAACGTTGAGAAGAGCTATAAAGACAAGAGTTATATCAAAAGAAAAAGGCGTTTTTATAGATACTCGATTCGCAAAAAATTGTGTTTTTTTTATCTTTTTTTGACCGAGATAAGTGGACTCTAACATTTTAGTCCTCCAAGTGCTTATCCCTTGAAAGTCAGTTGGAAGAAATGGGCTCATAACTCGAAACTTTTGGTGGGAAGTTTTGATTAAAAGTAGATGTGTTCGTTCAGCTCAGCGTGGTGATTCTTTTGGTACTAATTTATTCATGACGCGATCTATGAATCAGACTTGAAATGTCTACCCTGTTCGTGAACCAGTTCACACACTCGACAGTCCAGAACTCGAAACTTTTGGTGGACACTTTTGATAAAAAGTAGATATAATTGATTAGAACATTAGGGTGATCATTTTGGTACCAATAGACCCATGACTTATCATATTAGTCAGATTTAATAGACCTGTTATGTCAAGATGGTCTTTAAACACGATAATGATAAGCAAGGCGTTTAGACTCAACAACGTCCATCCACTTCGACATTGAGAAGGGCTGTAGAAGTTAGTCTTATACCAAAAGATAGAGGGCGGTTCTAGACTCTATTGACTAGTATGAAGAGGCCTCTCTATCTTTCTCAGTCGTCCCACTTACTTCCACTTCCAGCGAACTTTAGCTTGCAAGAATACTTGTAGAATTTGTAAGGAAGAAGGAGAAGCAGCAGTAGACTGGTGGAGCTACTTTCACAAGCAATGACTTAAGGGAATATAATAAGTCGTGGTACCAAGTCTTATGGAACAGTTAATGAGCAAAAAACGCTGATGAGGCTGGCAGTGTGGCCTATGTCACATTGAGATTGAGTACAGGTGTTGTTCAAGTCTACCTTCTGGCCCAATACTACAAGGTCAATGCTCAGTAGAATGGAGCTCATTGGAAATAGGTGCAATAGACTAGTACCGTACTACTAGGTCTAATAATAAATTGGTGAAATTCTCGGTGGAATTTCTATAGACCCTTCTCTTCATTATCAGGACTGAGTATTGTGGAAGGATCAAGAGCTCTCCATCTTGTCCTCTTAGAGACAATATCGTAGAATAAACGAAGAGTATATGACAGTCAAAAATCCTCATCGTTGATAAGTTCGTCTTTTAAGGGGAGCTCTTCAATCTTCTCAGGCTATTCCTCAGACTAAATAGTAGCATTCAGAAGAGTACGTCATAACCCTATGGTCTCCACTTTGAAGGACAAACTCACAGGATCAATCTACGATCTCAAAAATAAAACTAATGAACCTAGGTATCTTGTCTATCTTCAACCTACTCTACTGGACCTTCCTGACTCCCACCTAGCTAAGACACCTCCCTTTGAAGGCGTCCATTTGGTGTCATTGAGACAGCCGGATCAATTGAGGCATCCACTTCGTTTTCTTGCTGCGTGCTTTTTGCGAGTAGCAACCTGCAAATGAGACAGTGCCCGAGGTGGAATGTGGTGATGGTGGAAGTGAGACAAGAGATGAGAGGCGGAGAACAAAGTGAGACATGAGATGGAAGGAATGAGCCATTACAAGTAAGGGGTTGAAACTACCTAACTGTTCAGGTAGAGGTTGAGACTACAAGCACCCCAAAGTAGAGCTTTGAAAGTGCCAAGAGTAACTGAACACTTGATTGCTACCTGAAGTAGACTGACTATGCAAAAAAAAAAGCTATCTTTGTTATCCTTGGGCTTAAGATATGAAAGAACAACCTGATGGGATAGTTGATATATGAGTGAAGAATGAGAAGGAGGACATTGAAGAACACAAGAGCTAGACAAAGCTGCGAAGGTATACATTTAGTCGGCAAAAAACAGACTATCTCTTACCACGACCTGAAATTACTCTTTGAAGCTGTTCTTTCTGACATCACTATGCTATTAGTAGAAGATGACATAACTCTGCGAATATTGCTCTGAAAGACATGGGGACTTGACCGTTGTATTCCTTTTGGAAGCAGCATGCTCAAAGTATCTTATTAGCCTGTATTAGAGCAGTCATGAGTACTTAGGTGGGCTCTCTTCTAGCTGAGCTCTTGAGAGAAGACAATGACGATAGAATATGAAAAATAATGCTATTCAAAGCGTAAAAACTTGATTTTCACACCTGTAATCTCAATTAGAATTGACTCCCCAAGTCTCTTTATTAATAAAACGCCATTTCAGAAATATCGCGAACAGCTTTTTCACGACTACTTTTCCTTGGTGAACGAAATCTGCTCAAAAGTGAATTACAATGACTGCATCAAGTCCGTCTCAAGAATACGACCCGAAGTCACCCAAAAAAAGATCGATTCCCTCATTATTCCGGCAAAAAAAGTTGTTTTGTGTTTTTGGCAAAAATGATATCCGTGAGATTCGAACTCACGCCTCCGAAGAGACCAGGAAATTCGTTAAGGTATTAGCCTTAACCTGGCGCCTTAGACCGCTCGGCCAGGATACCGGGAAGTTAAAATTACGAAAAACGTGCCCACTACTTTGTGAAAGGTTGAGGTTCCAAAAATAGTGGAACAACGTTGAAAAGTAAAAAAAACAATAATCAGGGCTCTAGAATGAAATAGGACTACCGGCACCGATACTCTGTAGGTTTTGTTTACACTTTACTGTAATGGATATTGAGAATAAAAAGCTGACTTGAAAGTATGGAATTGATAATACAAAAGACATGTTACATTTGCCATTCACAGCTGAATGCGGACACTGATACGTCTTAATACTCTTGTCACTACATTAGTTCCTGTACATCAATACATAATCAATTCAAGCTAAGTAAATATAAGCAAACAACTCAGTCGTTGTCCCAGAGAGGACCGGGAGGATGGTCTTTCTGTTTAGGACTACCAACTGAAAAGGGAAGGTATCCTTTCTGCTGAACAACAGGAGGGTAAGGGTGGAATCGCTGGAGCAGCTGCGGCGGAGGGTATCCATGCTGGGGGTATCCGTACGGATGAATGAGAGCCAATCCGTGGGTGTTGGGAGGGGGAATCATGGGAGGGTATGGAGGGTATCTGTTGCCTGTTTGAATCACTGACCCTACCTCCTCAACTGGAAGAGGTTGAAGCGCGGGACTAGGCTTCATAGACGTAGCCACAGGAGCAGGAGGCATGGAAAAAAACTTTTCGTAATATGCTCGAAGAGGGTTCTCAACTGGAGAGGGGTTGAGTGGACCATTCTCTAGCTCAGTCTTGACAAGTATGGACTTCTCGAGGTCAGAAGGTCTTGAGGGCTCAGACACTGAGGAGGGCAAAAGAGAAGGTACAAGAGAAGGCACAGTAGAAAGCTCCTCTTCATCCTCCTCATCCTCCCCATACTCGTCATCATCCTCCTCTTCGTCATCGTCGTCATCGTCGTCATCGTCGTCATCTTCCTCTTCGTCATCTTCGTCATCGTCGTCGTCGTCGTCATCATCGTCATCGTCGTCATCTTCCTCCTCCTCCTCCTCATCTTCCTCCTCCTCATCCTCCCAGTCCTCAGGTGCGAAATACACGAGACCTCTGAAGGGCTTCACCTCACCTCTCTTCTCCCTCTCTTTCCTCTCCTCCTCCTGTTTCAAATGCTCCCTTCTCGCATTGGCTCTTCTGCTGAGCCCCAGAACACCATGGGGAAGAATCATTTCGCAGCTCGACGCTTCAACCAACAATTCCACCTCACAGTGGTCAAAGGACTGAAAGAAACGGAAACTGAGGTAATCTTCCGGTGCTTCCTCTTCTTCATCATCCACAAACTCCTCATTACAGTAGCACGGGCTGCCCCACGAATCGTGATACTCGCATTCGTACTCGTAGTTCTCCGAACACACTGTAGTGTCGTCATCACTGCCTTCCAGAGCACGTTTCGCCGCTGCAATAAGATGTGCAGCATCTCTTCCAGTCGCCGCGCCAACCGCCATTTCAGCCACCACTTCGCATATAATGGCCAGCACTGCAGGAGGAAGAGAAGAAGGTAGGGGAACCTCACCCACCCCGGAAATCACGGGGGGAAGAGAAGGTAGGGGAACCTCACCCACCCCGGAAACCACCTCATTCTCTCCACCCACCCCTTCCCTCTCTTCCCTCTCTGCCCTCAGCCGCTGATCAATCCGCTGCTGCACCACATTGGAAGGCTTGACGTACCGGTGATCGGCAAAAACAGGACTGCCTCCAAAACTCTCCCGGATATCCTCAGGTTCAGTCTTCATCTCCTCCCACACTTGGATCACGTGATTGATCTTGTGCAGAGCAGTGATGGGCACCAGGTCGCCTCGGATCGTGGTGGCGATGGAAAACATCTCGTCGAAATGCTTGACAGCCCCCTCGATTTCTTCGTTGATCCCGTGAGCAAAAGGGTGAGTAAAAGGGAAGGATTTGGGCGGCAGAAAAAGCACAGTCATCCCCTCGAGCTCCTTCCAGCCCTTGGCTACATGCCAAGCAGACCGGTGGAAGTCCATATTCTCCAGAAGGAGAACAATGGGGTCCTCCTTGGCGTTGGTGGCTTGAGCGAAAGCTACAAACCACTTGGCCATGCTCGTCACGTCCATAAAACCCTGTTCCTGCCAATGGTACCTGCAGTCCATGATCCGTTTGGGTCCTGTCAGTTTCTCTCCTTCATCTAAAAAGCAGAAACGACGAACGAGCTCGCCCCGGATGTTCCACGACTGGTCCCACTTTTCTTTGAGAGCTGCCACCTTGGTTTCCGAGTCTGAAATCCGCAACTCCAAGTTGCTGACTTGCTCCTGGACATTGGGGTCTTCTTTGTTGAGGTCCTTGAGCTCCCCCCTCAACCCTGCCAACCTCTTTTTCTCGTCCAAATACCTCGTCCTGTAATCTGAACACGACATGGCTGCGTACTCAAGATCAACCTTCAATTCACGTTCTTCTTCGGTCACCTCCATAACCTCAGGTAACTGCAATTGATGGCCGAGACGTGGTTCCAGAGTGGTGCGATCAATGAGACACTCTTCGGCTGCGTAAGGGTTGGGGGGTCTCCAGTGCGCCCGGGACCGAGCTTGTGCCAAAGCTTTCAATCTCTTGTTGTAGTCCTCGACTGCAGCTTCTGAACTTGCCTTGAGACTTGCAGCCTTGGAATCCCGGCTCTTCCATTTGGCCAACGCACCACGATGGCCCCTAGTTTTCGGCGGGTTTTCCCGCAACTTCTTCAGGGCAGCAAGTCTCTTCTTTTCAGCCTTTTTGAAGCTTTTGACGAGCAAGTCGACCTCGTCTTTCTCGTCGCCCAATTTCATCTCAGCTTCTCGTTGACAACTCTCCAAGATGTAAGCGGGGATTCTACCCGGGTTGAACCAGTCCTGAGCGTCACTGAACGGCGTCTTTTCTTTCCCGTAGACATGAGGAGTGTACAGAAACGATCCATCAGCGTTTGTACTGAACATGAACGTGTACGCTAGGTCTCCAGTTCGACTTTTAGGACCACAATACCGCTGAGTAGTGAACTTGCGCTGGCCACGATAGTCTACCTGCTCATAAACACACGTCTGGGCTGCAGAAAAGATTCTATCCGGTTTGACATCCTTGATTGCGTGCCAAACGGACTCTAAACCTCCGACAGCTTTGAGGTCTTCAGCATGAGTACTTGTATGATTGTCGGGGTCAGGGTCACGTGTCTGCCATTGGAGAGCTTCAGCAATACACTCTTTGATCCACTCGTGTTCGGGAGTAGGGGTATGTAAGTCATACAACTCTCTCCAATCAGGAACAAGTGCTTCAAACTTGTCAATCAGTATAGCCAACATGTCCTCTGCCTCTGGAATGGTCATAGTCTTGAGATTGGAAATCTTGGAAAAAACAGTGACTCCAGCTTCCCAAAGATCAGGGTACTTTTTCTTGGCCGCGGAATTGACAGCAGGAACAGTCCTTTGAGCTAGCCGGCTCTTGGCAGCATGGAACACGTCATTCCATGTATCCCACGCCGGCTTATCGTCGTACTCCACGGCTCCAATGGTCTTTGCATATTCACATAGTTGTAGAGCGACTTTTTGGTGGGTCAGGTCTTCGCCGTCCAATCGAAGTCGTTGCAACTCAAGGAACTTGTCTGCCAGAAGGTCTAGGTGTTCGTCGGAGAAGTGCTGCGGATGAATGCACTTTTTTTTGCCTAACTTGGGACAACTCATGTTGAACACTCCGCCCTTGTCGTCGGCAAAGTCGCAGCCCGACCCAGGTGTAGAGGGCATGGCGGTGGTATCACGTGTTCAGGTATCTGTGGTGGTATCAGTGATGTTGTTGGTATCGGGGTGGTATATGTTTGACTTGTTTCTGGTCACGTGACGCTGGTATTGTTGGTGGTGACACGTGATTCAGTTATCAGTGATGTTTTTGATATCACGTGATTTAGGTATCGTGGTGTTTTTGTATCACGTGACGCTGGTATCGTTTGTGTCTTCTTCGGTTGAGTAAGAAGAAGAGTCAAAAGTGGGAGAGCAAGAGGATATATACTTACCCTTAGATTTGGGACACGACATGGGAGAAGTGGTGCAGGGCTGTAAAGAGGAAATTTTGACAGTGAAAAAAGGCTATCGTCCACTGTAGTTATCTGCTAAGTAAGCCAACACATGGTCCAATGTCTGTGGAGTAAACCTGTCTTGTAGAACATATTGTCTTGTACAAAGATTGCCGGAAATACTTGGGTTTTGTTGACTTTTGTGGCCTAGTTTGGACATCATAGTTTCGCTAAAGATTGACTCGTAATCTGTCACATCTCACATGTTGCCTTGGTAATCGTATGGTGCACAAACCAAGTGTAGTTTTGTGCACCAAAAAAGCCGTCTGCCCCATTGCCCCAGTTGCCCCACTAGATGACACCACCACACGACCTCCCCCCCGCCGAATTGGAGACAGAACATGATTGCGTCCGCCGCTTTGGGGGGTGGGCTGTGAAAGTGGTGTGGAGGAGGAAGAGGGGGGATGGGAGGCTGTAGAAGGATAGAGTAAGGTGGGTAAGGTGGTGGGTTAAGGTGGAAGGTCAACTGTAGTACGGATACTGGTACCTACAGATGGAGATATGCCCTTCGAAAATAAAAAAAAGAAGAGGCAATTGAACTAGTATGGCCTTGTGTAGTGAGATTATTGTGTTGCAGGAAGTTAACGCCTAGAGAGATGCTTCTTTGGTGGTATATTCGTGAGGTGAGGGAAGTATTAGTTATAGATGAAGGGTAAGGTGGATGTAGCAGAAACACCTCTCCAAATACAATAAAAACTATAACATTCGAATCCCCTGAATTCCAGGTTTCTTATGGTACCACTTTTATATCTATGTCTCTTCTATATCAGCTTTTAGGTCTGCCTCTTTAACAGAGTCGAATCTAAATGATTACTTTCAAGACTTTTTCCTATAAAAAACATAAAGGAAAGTATACCATTGGACTCTCCTTGTTGTCTGGAGTCCAACTGTATCACTTTAACCCTTTTATCTCTTTATTAGCAGAAACTAGTTGGAGCATAACGTTTTTTGACAGATGAGTATGAAGAGGACATCTTTCCAGCTGAAATACCGGTCAGAATACTACAGAGTCTATACAATTAGACTCTCCTAGTCTTAAGAATTTCAATGGTACTCCTATAATATCTATATCTCTTCTACATCAGATTCAAGCCCGAATATAGAAGAGTATTCAGAGGACAACTTTTTAGCCATTTTACCACCCCAGTCACTGCCAAAACTATACTACTCGACTCCCCTCACATCCAAGAATCCAAAGGTACCACTATTCTCCCTATATATCTCTTCTAGCAGACAGAAGTCAGAGAATTAAATGTTTACAGCAGTGAGTAACAAGAGGACAACTTTGCAGCTGAAATACACATTAAAATACTACTAAAATTAGCTCATTCGACTCCCCTCATTTCACTTCTTTCAGCCGTGCCACTATTGTCCCTTCATCTCCTCTCAATAAGATTCTAGTTAGAGCATAATCATTACAGAGAAGTGTGAGTAGATAGAACAACTTTACCGTTGAAATACTACTACAAACACCACAAAAACTATACTGTTCAATTCCTCTTACTTTCAGGACTCCAATGGTACCACTGTTTCCTCTGTATCTCCTGTTGTATCAGAATATAGATAAAGCACATTATAGCAAGGAGTATCTAGGGGTCTACTTTCTAGCAGAATTGCTACTAAAAACACAACATCCGGTATACCATTCGACTCCCCTTGTTCTCCTGAATACAACAGTGTTACTGTTTTTCTTTTATCTCTTCTCAATTAGATTCAAGTTAGAGCATCATGTTCATAGGAAGAGAGCATAAATAGGACAACTTTCAAGCCAAACTGCCACCTCAAATACTACAAAAACTAGCTCATTTGAATCCCCTCGTTCTCCTGATCCCAATGGTACCACTTGTTTACTTATATCTCTCCTCTATCAGTTTAAATTTAGAGAGCGTAGTGTTCATAGAAGAAGGGTATCTAGAGAACAGCTCTACAGTTGGAGTAACAGTACAAAAATCACAAGAACTATACTATTCAACTCCCCTTGTTCTCCCGATTCCAACCATACCACTTTTACCCCCGTATCTCTCTTATATCAAATTCTAGTCTAAAAATAATGATAATAGAGTAGGGTCTTGAGGTCAACTTTTTAGCCATGTTATCACTCCAAACACCTTAAGAACTAAATTATTCAACTACCCTTACATCCAGGAATTCAGCTGTATCATTATTATCCTTATATATCTCTTATAGAAGACACTAGTTAGAGAATAATGTTTATAATACCATAGGGGTATGAAGAGGACAACTTTTCAGCCGTATACCAGCTCCAAACATTACAAATACTATACCATTAGAGCCTCTAGAGCTCTAGGAATCCAATGGTACCACTATTTCCTCTTTATCTCAGTTATTTTACAATTCTTCCGTTTAGTTCATCTACAGCATTGACGGAAGAGTATAGCGGACAACATTATCGCTGAAATACTAATAAAAACGCCATAAAAACTATACCATGCAACTACCTTTGCTCTCCTGATTACAACCACGCCACTATTATCCTTATATATCTGCTATATCAAATTCCAGTCACAGCATAATGCTCTTAGCAGAAGGATACGAAGAGAACAGCTTTGCAGCTGAAGTAACCGTCCAAAAACTACAAAAGCTACACCATTCAACTCCCCTCGTTCTCCCAATTCCAACGGTACCACTATTACCCCTGTATCTCTCTTTTACCAGACAGTAGTTGAAACATAATGTCTGTAGCAGGTGTATGAAGAAGACAACTTTCCAGCTAAAAATAGAAGTCCAAAACCTCCAAAAGCTATATCTATCGACTCCTTTCATCTCTAGGAATCCAACGGTATCACTGTTTTACCTATATCTCTTCAGCAGATTTTTGATAGGGCACATGATAGCAAAGGAGTATCTAGAGGTCTACTTTCCAGCCGTGATACTTCTCAAAACACAACATAAAGTATATCATTCGACTCCCCTCGTTCTCCTGATTCCAACCGTACCACTCTTACTCCCATAACTCTTCTATATCAAATTCTGTCCTCCAAAGGTCCAACTTTTTTCGTTTGGAAAAAGAAAAAAAGAAAAAAAAAACGAGGCAGACATCTCAGATCGTTTCAAACTGCCATATACCACCTTCCTGCATTTATACGAGCGATCTACCTGCGTCCCAAATTTCTTTTATTTCTGTCCGTATACTCTGCCCTCCATTTAAAGTATATCACGCATAGATAGTGCTCACGCACGGATAGTGCTCACGCGATAGTGCACTCTGTTCGAACCACGGTTCAGTCACAATAAATATCAATTACTACTATATTAAATTCCTTTTTTTTCCCGTTTAATGCTTCACCTGCTGGGAGGTCACGTGCACTTCATCTTCGGAGCCCTTCTGTTCGTAGAGCTCAGTCTCCATGGACTCCTCGGAATCAGGTTCGAACCCTTCGTCGCCCATCTTGGACACATCAAAGCCATGGGCTCGAATGTACTCAAAGAACTTTCGATCCTCGTCCTGGACCGAAGTCTGGGTAACAGGGGGCAGGAAGAAGAAGGTGATGAAGGCTGAGAAAATACAGAGAGCAGAAGAGATCCAGAAGGGGCCCTTGACTCCGTTGATTTCGTTTCCGCCCTTTTCAAAGCCCTTGATGATCAAAGGGAAGCATTGAGTTCCAATAAACGCTCCGATTTTGCCCATAGACGAGGCAATACAGTAGAAAACTCCTCGGATAGCGGTAGGCGAGTTTTTCGAGGCCAAAAGTCCAATGTTTCCTCCAGGACCCATTTCTCCGAGAGCCTGGAAAATACCGTAAGCCACGACAAAACCGGCCACGTTTTTGATCATGGATTCGTAGACTCCAGCCATAATGAATCCTACCATTCCTTGCAGAATCAGAGCTCCAGCCAGAGTGCATCTAGGTCCAAACCAGTCGGAAAAGATGGCTCCAAGGAAGGCTCCAGGAAGGTAGAAGGCGGTCAGAAGCACGTTCCAGCCAAAAGTCTTGTACAGATCTCCATCTTCAACAACCAGGTTGACAATAGTGGGTCCGTACAGTCCAAAGGGGAAGGAGATGAAGTTGTAGAGCATCCAAACGATACAGATGACGACCAGACGGGGACCGTAGTACCGGAGGGCAAGCAGGTACGGGGGTTTGGTTCGTTTGAAGTTGTTTTTTCGGAAAGTTTCGGGTTCCTTGAATCTGGTTCGAAGGTAGAACAAGGAAAGAGGAGGAATGGCTCCTAGACCAATAGTAAGACGCCAAACGGGAGTCAGGTGGTTCTCTCCACAGATCCAGAGCAGGACCAAGGGCACAAACGAAGCCACCACAAAGCCGAAATCAATCATGAATCCGGTAAAGAAAATAAACCATCGGTTTCGAGTACCACTACCCATGATAGCCGAGGCCTCCGAACAGGCCACCGAGCCAGCAGGGTACTCTCCTCCAATACCGATACCGACGAGAAATCTGTAGGCAATCAGAGCACTCAACATGCCTCCAATATCGTTTTTGCCGCCTCCTCCCCAGGCAGCAGACGACAGAATGGTGAAGATGATGATGATAAGCGTAGAAGCAATCATTCCCATTTTTCGAGAGTGGTAATCGGCCACAAAACCAAACACAATCATTCCCAGCACGGTTCCAGCAAATACGATCGAAGAAACTGTTCGAGAATAGGTCGATTTCGAGTAAAAGTCGCCGTACAACCGGCCCAAAATCGTGTTGACCGTACCCATGGAATTGTTGGCGTATCCGTCCGAGAAAAGACCCGCTCCGGCCGTAATCACGGGCCAGGCTCGGCCGTCTTTGCCAAACAACGATCTCTGCATCTGAGGATCATTTTTTTCGGCTTCCAAAATCTCCAGCTCCTCCTCGGTCTTTTTTCGACCGGGAAGAGCCATTTCGCCGGGATAAATCTTGTGGAAAAAGTACTTGCCCATTGTGGTGGTTGTGTTTGGACGGAGAAGAGTATGGACATGGCCATCTACTTATACTACTCCTCCACTTTCCGTGTTTCCAAAGTCTCTGACAGCTCCCATGTACCATAGAGTTTGATGAACAAAAAGGGCTAAAGTGTAGGCTACGGACTGTATAGTCTGCAGTTCAACAGACAAAGACCGAACTGACGACTAATACCATAACCAAACTAAGAACTAAGAACTAAGAACTAAGGGAGAGGTACATGTTATGGAGAAAAACTACAGAAAAACAACAGAAAAACAACAGAAAAAAACGATGGAATTTCCCAGAAAACCCTCAATCGCCCACGTACCGTCTCTATTGTCACGTGACTTGCTCCCCCCCCCCTTCTCCCACCCATGTCTTTACCCCCTCTTGTCGTTGTCTCATGGTCCTTCTCACTGTCTCACAGTCTAAAATGTAGTGTAACTTTAGCAGGAATAGGTCAACATAATGGGGGAAGATATTGGTCCTAGAGACATAAGATTGGTACTGTTAGAATCCCCCAATTCTGCTCGTTCGATTGCACTACTTTTTATCCCTCTAGGACCACCCCAACCCCCTCAAAACTGGGTCTGTATATTCCCCCCTCCCCCAACTCTATGAGCCGTGCGTCACCTCCCATATGCACTAGTTCGGGAATTGAAAAGGTGCCTGGAAAGAACGGAATATCCCGTGTGGGGAAAACGCACCGTCACAGAGCAGGTCAAAGGTGTATTACAACAACGACAAGAGGACGACAAACGACAAAGAAAAAATAAAAGAAAAAAGAAAAAAAAAGGGTCACAGAAACGAAATTTTGAGGACAAAAAAATTACCAAAACATTTGCATAATTGCCTGAGGTGCATCATGGCATCCGTGGAAGGTCTAACTGGTGGTAGTTATCGTTTGAAGGTTTTTGGCCGTCTTTTGGTCATCTTAGTTTTTTTTTTTCTGGCCGTCTTTTTCTTAGCCTATATGTCACCTCTCCCTATCATGGACTTTGCTTCCCCACGTGTTTTTTGACGTGCATGTTTTAGACTTGGAACGACAGTCAAGACAGGACCAAGACCTGACGACGCCAAGAAGATAAACCAGGGTGGAAAAGGGTAGTGAGACAGTGTGAAAGATTGTCGGGGGTGGATAAGGGTTGTGGTGGTCATTTGATGGTTTAGATAAGATAGAAATGTGATTACAGCGTTGTTGTGTTGTAACATGTTACCAACTGCTACTAAGCTATAGTATCCGTAGTATAACGTCCCAACGACTATACCTATCAGTATAGCTAAAAGCACAGCCATAGTATCGGCACTTTATACCTCCATAAACCAACCATATGAGCACGTTTCAACACGTTCCACGCACTTACAACGGCTCCAACACTTCCATATCACCCCCCCAGACGCACACAAACCGTTTAAGAAGGTAGGAGCGTTTTTCCACCGTTTTATCCGGCCTCAGACTAACATCTTGCAGCTGTGCAGACCGTACCTTGGTAGCGAGATGTACGATACCGGCACAATGTAGGTTCGTACTCGCTACCGTCTCGCCTAGCCTCGTTTAGCATCTTGGCTACGGGTTCTGTACTTGGCTACATGGCGTTAGATGACCTGGGATGACATTTGAAGTTGTAGTCTATATCTATACATTGACAAAAGTAATGATACTGAACTTTCGAACATACCGACTTAGAGCTATAGAGTATACTCCCTTAGACCTTAGACTATAGCTCCTAACCTCCCTAACCCTAGCTATACTCTCACGCTCTATAGTAGGACGGTACATAGCCCTAGTCTACCGTTGAGGGAGCTAGTAGTGGTCGTGTGACTTAGCCGTGCCTGGGCGGTGCTACTGTTGCTGTGGTTACTATAACAACGGTTTTCCATCTGTACTCCTCACCAGCTTGCCAGTAATGTCGTCTGTCTCTGCACAACCGTTACTCAATGTAACGTTCTCACTGTATCTCTCTCTTCTCTATTTACCCGCCCAAATAGCCGCCCAACGAGGTTTTTTTTTTCCCAACGTTTTCCACGCTAAAACATTGAGAAACACGTGGGAGACGTGGAGCCGTGGGCACGTGGCACACTAAAGGGGGAGAGAAGAATAGGAAGAATGAGAGAAAAAAAAACTGAAAAATCGGTGTTGGAAAATTTTGCAATTTTGGTTTTCAAATCGGTTTTCAAAGACCCCCCCCTTAGTTCTCCCGTTCAAGGTCAAATCCATATCCTCTCTGAAAAACAGGTTAAATTACATTTGATCATTTTTTACATCCTGAAGGGGGAAAAAGAGGGGGTGGTTTTGAGACGGAATTTGTATGACAACCATGGGACATTTAGGTACCGTTAGAATCACCGAAACGAGGGGAACACAATGGTATACTTCTTTCCCCTCTATGATCAATATTTCTGTCTGTTGATACTTCTCATATCTTCCTCCCAATGTTAGTCTAGATAAACTCGGACAGCGAAGTGGATGCTGGAATACAACTCGATCAATAACGGAGATATTTGAATTCTGAAAAGTGCATTTGACGCAGAATACGCGATTGTCTATACTGTCAAATTTTGAGCTCTCCAGAAACATTACTAGATCTTCTAATCGGGCTGTCTCCTCTCTCAGTTTAACTCCCACTCGAGTTTACGAGCAACAGCCCGTGTTTATTTCTGGATACGAGGGTGAGGTGTAGGGGCTGTGGCTGGCCGTCTTTCTGTCTTTTTTCCCTGTCTTTCTGACATGTTTTGGTCGGTTTTGACGGAAACGCGTTTTTTGAAAAACGCATTTTTTTGAAAACAGAACTCCTTCAATTCGACCAAAAACACCTCCCAAACACGCCCACTTTGGCCGGCTTGGCGCATTCTCTTGGACTCATCTTTGCTTCTTTGTTTATCTAGCATCTTGGCGGGGTTTGAGTGTCTGGAGAGGTATGTTGTGACCGTCAAAACGTCAGAGGTCCGTGGAAGCTGAAGAAGATGGATTAGGAAGTGGTGGAAGGGTCTAAACCGGTTCTGGAAGGATGGCTGCTGTTTTGACGTCTTTTGAGTCGCAAAAGTGACAACAGATGACTCTACAAGTGACTCTAGTTCTTGTAAGATACCCCTACATCCAGACTAATGTGATACCAAACAAGACCCCAAAAAAGACCCATTTTAACCCGTAATTGGCGTGATAAGACTCGGGAGATGCTAGTTAGCCGTGCTAGAGGGCTAGGGAAGTGTTGGTTGCCTAGTTACTGCCTCTAGGTACGGTACATACAGTACTTCTTCATACATACAAGTACAGCACTCCAACACCTGTCATAGTACTCTACATACGTCAAAAAGCACCCGAAAAAGACCTCAAAAGACATATCCAGACTACCTCGCACCCTATCTCGCACCCTACGGTACTCTTCTCCGTCTTGGCACCGGATATCGACTGACAAGAGCACGTGGACGCTAGCGAGTACGACAATACAACATGACAGACAATACAACAATGACACAAGGAACTCGAGCGAATACGAATACGAACGGACATCGGAGAAATAAGACGCCGAGAGGAGGGATGGGCTAAGGTGGGTCGGGAGATGGGTTTAGACTGGGTGGTACTGGTAGTGAGAAACACGTGCTCTTTCTATGACTACCTGATGAACTACAGAGTCCAGACTTGAGACTCTGATACTTTGAGGGTTAGGGATGGTCTAGGGGTGTTTCAGGAGTCTTTGGAGGTGGCAAAGTGCTAGATTGAGCTCTACACTATGTACTTATACTGTCTTGATGGTGGTATCTCTACTTGATGGAGATATTGTACCACTTAGCAGTGCCAAAAGTGTCTCAAATGGTGTCACGTGACTCAATGTGTTTTATTGAACAAGTTTATGGCTTCTGGTACTTTATGGCACCAGTACTCGTACTTTATGGTACTCTATGGCATCGTTGAGTGGCAAAGGTACGAGCCATATAAGTCCACCAATAATGCTCCGATTGACTCGAAACTTTGGCAGGATGGTTCTACCACCGTTAGTGACATTCTGTGTGACTTTCAGCTTCCTAGCTCGACAAATGGGTGTTTTGTGGTGTCATTTGTTATCTGATTATTCTCTAACGTCTAAACATCAGACTAATCCCCTAGTACTCAGGCTAACACGGCTAGTTATATCCGAAAAAATCTTGGAGAGTAAATTAGTCAGACAAGATACTTTCTAGGTACGATTCTGGACGATTTATGGACGGAAATACTGTTGGAGCCTGCCAGAGGGTGGTTGTGGCTTACTAAGGAAGGGTCTCCAAAAAGAAGTCTCTAGGAGGATCATGATACCTTGACAGCTTAGAGAGGCTGTTGGAGGCTGGGCTTCTCTTTCAGGATGGATGTCGATACCATTGCCATTCTATTGTCTGATAGTATATGGGCTTCTGAGGACACTAGATACTTGGTAAAAGTACTTTGATGAGAAGATGAGATGTGGAGGTGGTCTGGGACACTATATTGGGCAGTTGATGGGCTTCTTTTTCTCTGGCAGGGTCTTTATGGTACCGTTACTTACTTGCTACAGTCTCCGATAGTACGTGGAAGCACTAAGGATATGTCTTATGGGATACTATTGGTACCAAAATGAGATGTGATCTTGAGATGACAGGTACTGGAGAGTGTTTAATGCTAGACTATGATGTCACTATTGTCTACTTTCCCTGCAGTACTATTTGTATGGCATTACTGGCACTACTTATGAGACGAGATACCCAAAAAGATGCTGACAAACATCTAAGGCCAAAATATCAATCTCTCCTTGCTCTGTTGTCTGTTGGTGCTCTTCTTTTATCCCTTTATCATAAACACTGCTACTCGTGAACACTACAAGTACCGGTACAAGTACTAAAGAGAGGTGATATATACTGGTTGTGTTACCCTCACTACGACAAGTGACCCAATTCTTGCTCTACTCGAGTATTGAGGCAATTGACGCTAAACTTGGACTTGCTTACACCTTCTTCAAGTCTCTTATCATGGACTTCTATCTCTTACCACATCAATTAGGACCTACTCGGAAGTAAGCCACCATCAAGAGATTGCCATTACTCTTCATTCGACAAAACAGCAGTCTCCATCAACACCATTGCTCTGATACCTCCAGCTCTTTGCTGTACTGATACCGTTACTGTCATATCTACACATTGTTCAAACAACAACAACGACATGTTGTCCATTATATCGCAGTTCTTTTTACAGCTGCTGCGACATTCCTTCCAAGATACCTTTATATCATTGTTCTGACACCCCACGGTCTACACAAGCGATACTATGATGGACACTCCTGAACACTTCAACATGATCATTCTTTCACCGCCAACTGACTTCTGCGATACCTTACCATACACACAGCTTCCAGTTCGTACTGTGATACCTCTTCGATGGACACTTCTCATCCCTTTATTGACTTGAGCATTAGCATTAATGAGCAATCAACCACTATCATACCCTTAGTAACGATACTTCCGCTGTTATTACTGACTTATCAGTCTTGCTAATAGCCATCTTCAAGAACAATACCATAATACACTGACCTTGTTGATATCATTGTAATACCCTTTAACAACATTTCTACTGGTACCATACCACTCAGAGACACCTGCCCTCATGATAAGACTACCACCACACACCCAAGCTAATACCTCTACACCCGCTGATATCCACCTATTTGTCAACAACCTCAGGTTGCCTCTCTCATTCCTACCTCATACCTCTCTTTGGCCTTCTTCCCCAGAACATATGAAGACCCCTTGTTCACATCTACCTCTTCTCAGCTCTACTACCACTGAAGTACCTAGACTGCACTGTCTCTACAGCTACTCTCAAGTCACCTTGGATACCAGGATCTCATAAGTAAGACTTCACCACCCCATCTACTCAGGCCTCTCTTGATACCCCACCGTACGGTACCTCTCTTCATACCCGCCACACCTCGATACCTCTTCTCCTACAACATCCCAATGCTTCTGACTCCGTTGCATCTACAGGAGACCTAAGTCTGGACCTCTTTCTCTCTTTCTCTACCCCTTATCACAGATGGTCTTTTCGGTCCACCTCTTCTAAGTCGACCTAGTAAGCCTGATCTTCTACCTCTTCTGTAGCTAGAGCTATCACCTCTTGCTCTACAATGTCTTAATGAGCCTATCTCTTCTCTACCACCTCAGCCTACACTTCTCGTCCTTAGGCTACACCATACCTGTCTGAGGGCTAGAGTATCCATGTTGTCCTACAAGTTCTCATGGTACTTTACCTATAGCTCTTCCACGGTTCCATAGGTCTGATTGTACCTCTCCCTCTCATCTCAATTACTGCTTCTACTTTTCTACATGGTGAAGACTATGGATACTGGTACCAGGAGTGCTACGACCTCTTACTGCAGGTACTCCTACTTCTACACCTACAGCCTCTACCTGATCAAGGAACTTGAGAGGAAGTTTCTGCTAGACATGACCCTATCTAATTTTGTCCTACAATCCTTAGTAAGCACACTGATACAGTCTTGCTACTCCTACATCTACCTCGTCTTCTTTACGCCCCAGTACATACGCTTCTTCAACTACAACCCATGGTACTGCCAGTCATTCAGTCCCACTGGAGGGTGCAGGACCAGATGTAACTAAGAGATATCCTCCTACAGGTTCATCTATACTATTTTTACGTCTTCTACCCCTCTACAGCCTGTTGCTAGAGCATCCATATCATCTAGTCCTACTGGTTCTCCCTTTACTACTGGTACTCCCCCTTCAAGTACTACGAGCAACAGCAGTTCTACCAGGATACCGGTATGGGTGCTTCTATCTCTACAACCTCTTATTGTAGGTACTTCTACAGCCTCCATCTGATCAGGGGGCTCAAAACAAGTGGTCACTGAGCAGTATGTTCCTACTGGTACTGCTTCTACCCTCTCTCTACATCTCCCCTTCTGCTTCAAAACACAACATTACTGATTATAACACTCATCTCCCTCTTCAGTTCATCTTCTCGACAGCCGCCAACTTTGCCGGCAAATGTTCCTGTTCATCGGAACTATTAGTCGGCTGTTCTTTATCGTTGAACTCAGCCTGATCCTCCGAGGACACATTCACTCCCTCGGCAAACTCAACATCGCCCATAAGAGAGACATCAAAGCCGTGGGCGATCAGGTACTCTCTGAACAGTCTATCTTCATCCTGGATGGTCTCCTGAGTAATGGAGGGCAGCAAAAAGTAGGCCAAAACGGCGGACAAAATGTTCATGGAACAAGACACCCAAAAGGGCCCCTGTTGACCCTCGACAGAGTCCGGGTCGCCGTGACCAACCGATTTCTGAATAGCCGGGAAACAGTAGGTACCGACAAACGCGCCAATCTTGCCGATAGCCGCGGCAATGGCGTAGTACTGGCCTCTAATGGGCGTAGCACAAGTTTTGGAGGCAATAAGACCAATCTGATCTCCCGGTCCAAACTCGCCAAGCGCCAAAAACACGCCGTACATGCAAATAAACCCAGCCACATTCTCGGGTTTACTCAGGTGAGTGTAGATTCCGGCCATAATGTATCCTACCACGGCCTGGGCCACTACTCCAATGATAAGAGTCAGTCTAGGTCCCAAGTAATCGGCACAAATGGCGCCCAAAAACGAGCCGGGAAGGTACCACAGGTTGATAATCGTCGTGTATCCGAAATTCTTGATCAGAGACTGGTTGGGATTCAGGTTATCGAGAATACTCGACGCGTAGAGTCCGTACGAGTACGAGGCCCAGTCGTAGATGAACCAAATGAGCGAAACACACGCCAGACGGACTCCGTAGTACTTGATGGCCAGCCAGTAGGGGAACCGGGTTCGCTTGAAGTTGTTTTTCATAAAACTCGGGTTTTCTTTGAATTTGGTTCGCAGGTAAAACAGGCCCAACGGAGGGATAGCTCCTAACCCTAGAGTCAGTCTCCAGACGGCCTGGAGATGTTTATCGTGGAAAATCCACCACAGAACGCAAGGGACAAAGGCAGAGCACACAAATCCAAAGTCAATCATGAAATTGGTGAACAAAATGAACCATCTGTTTCGTGTTCCCCGGCCCATGATTGCAGACGCTTCAGCACAGGCTACAGAGCCAGCAGGGTACTCTCCACCGAGTCCAATGCCCATAAAAAACCGATAAGTGATTAGAGCAGCCAGCATTCCGTCCATATTTTTTTTTCCGCCGGCTCCCCACGATCCTGAACACAGAATGGTGAAGATGATGAGAATGAGGGTCGAAATGACCATTCCGAGCTTACGACTGTGGTAATCGGCCACGTAGCCGAAAACCAGCATTCCAACAACAGTTCCAACAAACACAATGGCCGGTAGAATCTGAGATTTTCGAGATTTCGAGTATTCTTCGCCGTAAATTCGTTTCAGCACTGTTGTAACTGTACCCATGGAATTGTTGACATATCCGTCGGAAAACAGCCCCGCTCCAGCCGTCATGACGGGCCAAGCTTTTCCATTCTGGCCCCACACGGTCCGGGGAGTTCCGTCTTCGTTGAAATCCTCCTCATGGGCATCATAATGGGTTCCGGGCAGTCCCTCGGCGGCCTCGGCGTCTTGAAATTGGGGGTCTTTGGACTGCTGGTCACGTGCCTTGTCACGTGCACTCCACGGGAAATACAGCTCGTCCCGGACCACCTTACCGTTAAAGTGTCGTTTCCAGGTGAGACCATTGACGTTGTGGTGAGGTTCCTGGACCTGGTAGGGGGGAGCAGAGTCCATGGTAAAAGGTGTTTTTGCGAAAAAAGCCGATTTTCAAGGTCAAAAGTTGATTTTTCGTTCAGGACAAGGTCGCCAATAAGTACTCCTTCTTTTTCTCTTCTCCACGTGTTTTTTAGTTTGTCTTTGGGTGTCTTTTGGTTTCTCAGTGTCTGTCGTTTTTGGCTTAGTTTCAGTATAGCCTTATACAGTAGAGCCTTGTGCCAAAGTCTATACAATGGCGATGGTGTAGTGCACTGCCAAGAGCCAAGAGATGTACACCAAGAACTAAGAGGGGGGTACAAGAGAGCATGGGGAGAAAAATCGTGACCAAAAAAAAAAAAAGAAAATGCCCAAAACAGCCCACAAACTGATTCTACCGTAGTCAACAGTAGCCCACTCGTAGTATCTCTAAGTTACACCTTATCTATCAGCCAATACATGTCCTCACAGCACCCATGTGGATATAGACTTTGGGTTGGGTGGTAGATACAAGAGGGCTAGACGAAGACTAACAAGACGAACTAATGTTAGAGGATAAGATAAAAAGTGGGAAATGGGGACCCTCCTAAAACCGTCAAAAGTGAAGGAAAACGGCCAAAATTATGTCAAAATCACCGGGAAACCGGCCCAAACACCCCAGTACCCTTCTTTCCCCTGTATTCTCACCCCAACATTGCTCAATTGGGCTTCTCCTCCCCACACCAAACTTTGATAAGTCTAGACTCACGCGACCTAGGGGGAGGAAGAGAAGGAGGAAAAAGAAGGGACTGAAAAGTGGGAGCCCAAAAGTGGCCGAAAAACGCCGTAAAAACGGAAACTAACGCTATATATCGATTATATGGGGTCAGAATACCCATATTATGTCTTTTAAATGCATTTCTACCCCCATTTTTGCGCTATATATTGATGTTCTCTTGTCTTAAGTTTTCTATTCCACCTTGTTATCCTTGTTTTTTCTTCTTTTTGTCTCCATTTAGCTGTCTCAAACTTTGGTGAGAGGGGCAGTTGTAAGACCGTAGAAGGAGCAATTGTGGAGGGATTCGATTGGTAAAAGTTGGTAACGGACGGTGGAGCGGAGAGGAAACTAGGGTAGGCGTTTGAAGCGGTTTAGAGCAGTTTAATACGACGTTAGTGGGGTGCTAGTGGGCAACTTCGTTAGGGTTAGGGTAGGAAACATGGCCGTACAAACAAGAACAGAACAAGAGCGCACAGTATAATTAAAGCTTGTGAAGACAATCATGATCGAGTGATGGAGTGATACAATGAGAAAAAAGAAAGATGAAAAACGGTCGAAACGGAGAGCATGGTTACTACGGTAACTATGGCACGTTACTACGGCAACTAGACCACGGCTATACCCCTCTACGGCTTACTAATTATAGCTGCTAGACCCCCCCTCATTTCCCGACCTAAGAAAATTAGGGTGAGGGATTCCGACGGTAGCACTGAGTCAGTTAGATAGCCAGTTTCGTATTTGCTGATTAGAGAAAAGTGAAAAATTTCGATTTTTTTTTTTTTTTTTTTTTTTTTTATAGTTTCATTTGACCCTATCACCATTGGTTTAGGGCTCATGTTCGTTTATCCGGTTATTTTGTTAAATTTCGTCTATTTTTGCGGACTTGAACTCGTGCTGGTCCACCCGTTCATCTTATATACACACGTGGAAGCAAAGTTCAAAAGTCGACTTTGAATAGAGTCGTCCAAGTGAGACTGTGGGGTGACAAACTAAGGGGGGGGTATGAGTGGAGGGGAATTACAAGTAGGTGGTGCACAACTAAGAGGGGGGTACAGTAAGAGGATATGCAGTAAGGAGAAAACGGGTACCCTGTAAAAGGACAAATAATGGGTCTATGGCGAAATGAACAATACCACCGTAATCCCCGTGTCTCCAGCTCTCAAACGCACCCACTCTCGTCTCGATATTCCCCAAACTACGTTTCACTCTCGCCCCACGGTGCAGACAGTTATAGCCAAGACCAGTGTTTAAAGCCTGGACGGGTTAGAGTCAAGTGGGAGAACTTAGGGAGAATTTGGGAAAATGGAGGTGACCAGAAAAGGAGTAAAAGTGGTCCAAATTCGTGAAATGAAAGCGGTGTATTGGTCTATAAGTCGCGCTGATCACGTGAGTGTCTTTTTTCGTCTTTAAACCGTTTAGTTTGCCCCATTTGAGCCACCTTCATTTCCCCTCTATCGTGCCGCTAATTTCGTATTTCGCGCAAAGCCTGAAATGTCTTTCCGTGCCAATACGCATTTGGATGAGACATGGATTTCGGACTTCGGAGTGGGAAATGGCCGACAAATGATTATGTAAGCGGAGAACGAGTGGTAGCGGATTATGTAATCACGAAATTAGCAGTTTAAACCGTTTTTCATCAGTTCCATATTTTTCACGTTTGGTGAGCCTTGTCACTGCAAGATAAGGTGGGTGGTCGACTTGGCAAGAAAAAACGTTGAAAAAAAAAAAACAGAAAAAAAAAACAGAAAAAAAAAAAAGAAAAAAAAAACATTACAAATCCAACCAAAACACGTTCTGTCGTCCCTCTGTTGGACCCACTATCTGTGTTGCTCAGCTTTCCCCCTGTCGCTCCCTGTGTTCACATGAAACAAGACATTGTAAGACATCGAAAATTTGAATTTTCGACGCCAATTTAACCCGTTTGGGAAGCACAAAAGGCTCGTGAAATGTCTCGTGACGAGCACGTGCGTGTGTATGAGATTGAAGTTGCTTTTTGGAGGAGGGTGGAATGTGGTTTTGCGGTGAGTTTTGTATGGTAACAGGTGGTTTTGTTGGTATGGTTGTGATCAGCTGGTGTCGCTCTATCGTTTGGTGTACTTTTTGTCTGGTTAGAACTAGTAGATGTCATGATATGGTGCGGTGAGTGTTCGTTGCCGGTGAATTACTTGAGTTTAGTTGAACTCCTAACTAGATTTGTTCACTCAAGGGAAAGACTCTTAACCTGTCACATTCCGCTTGTGGTACTGAAATTGTGTTTGTGTTTGTGCACCCAACCGAAAATGTAGTGCACAAAAACTACCAAAAGGTAGCATTGAATCCCCCGACCCCATTAGCTGACACCACTACACTCACCCACCCCCGCCGAATTGGAGACAGAACATGATTGCGTCCGCCGCGTTGGGGATGGAAGAGATAAAGTGGTGTGGAGGAGGAGAAGAGGGTGTAGGTGGCAAAAGGTGGTGTTATGGTACAGTGTAGTTTAAGGTAGACACTACAATAGGACAAGGTCTGCAGATGACGTCATGACTTTAGAGGGAAATGAGATCATAAATAAGACATATAAAGATGTATATCTGTTCGTCGCGATGCTTTAATGCGTCTGACAAAGTTTGGCTCGTTTTGGACGTCTTTTGAGGCGGTTTGAAGGGACCTGTTCTACATGTTTTTACTTGACTTTAGAGGGTTATACTTAGCTTATAGTTGGGACATTAGTGAAAGAGGTGGGATTGGAGAGTGTGACTTTATTGGCAAAAATTGTGTGGCAACATAGAGATAAAAGTACATTAATCGAATCCCCAGACTTTTCTTATTCTAATGGTACACTTTTTACCGCCTCTTACCTCACAAAAAGTGCTTCATTTTGGTATGATACGAAGAGATATGAAGGTACAGGATGAACTCCTTGAAAGCCATATTAAAGCCCAAATGAAGGCACAAATGTCGTCCATAGTATCTTAAAGCCATGATTAACGTCTCTATTTGTTTGTAACAACTTTTTTCCCCTTTTTTACTCCACTTTTTCGTTGACCCTACACAACCACCCCTTGAACCTCTTGAGAGACTCCAAAAATAGGACCATTGGAGATTTGTGAACAGATTATTTGTTAATTTGATTAAATACGGTATTATATCTCATTTTATACCACTTTCGACCCTCCTCTCTCACTACTTCTTCTGTTATTGTACTTGTATCATTTCCCGTTGTAAGTGGACATAGAATCTCCTCCAACAGAAAACTTTTGGTGGGCACTGCTTATAAAAAGTAAACAGAAACAATCAGCTCGCTCTAGCAAGTAGCTCTTTGCACTTGTGGACCCCTTCTCCCTCCAAACATGACTCTTTATTGATCAATGTGCACCACTATAAAATGAGCACGGAACTGTCTACAACTCAAGTTTTTGTATGAGAACATTTAATAAAAAGTAGATGGAAATGACCACCAAACCCCAAAGATCATTTATATCTACTTATTAGCTATTTACCTCTTCATTTGTGACTTTGAGAGTTTTGTTCATCTCCACCAACCCAACCACACCAGTATGTATTATGTATACGAATTGAGATAAACAAACCAGCACCAATTGATGAGTGTATATAGACTGATAGTGTTGTGTCAGTGGTTCTGGTACGCTACAGTCTCTCTTTAGCTTATGAGGTGTATGAGCTAAGTATTCTCCAAGTATATGGTAGAGCACATAACAGCATATATCTCAAAAAGTTGTATGAGAGAGAGATGAGGTGAGCTCATTTCTAGGTAGAGCTCAAGATTCTGTTTCGAATGACACTATTTATATGGCTCTAGCACAACGGGAACATGATGATAGATGGACCCTAATACTAATATACCCAAGTAACTTCTAAGTAAAGAGAGTAGTGAGAAGAGGGAACATTGTAGCACTTAACATGCATTTAATAGTCACAAGAGTGGTACCAATCGACTCCTAACAATCTCAAGAGTCTAGTGGTGCTATTCTTATGTTTTTTTCCTGCCAATATCTGACTGTATAGTGTGATGTTGTGGTATAGTATAGAGACAGGTTGGAAGCACTCCAAAAAGGTCATTTCTTGACCAAAGTCTCTGAAAAAAAGAGTATTGCAATCTTTGACAGAGGGGCTAGAGAATAACATTACATTTACAGCGACTTTTGTGCGTTAAATCACTTTTTTGAGCAATATGAATCTTTGTCTAATCTTATTACCCCTCTGGAAGCACGAATACTTAGCCGATTTGAATAGAAAGCAGTCCATTTTGATCCTCTCATCTGTAGCTATCTTTCTGTGTACTTCTTTTGTCACTCAGACCACTATTCGTCATTTCACATTATCTTCATTATCTCCATGTGCTGGGACCAATGTGAATAGATGTTTGAAGACCGAAAAAGTCTAAGCTAAAAGAGAGTTTTGTCCATTATCGATCTCCCAACTTCAGGGTAACACGTTGGAGAAATGTGCCAGAGGGGTGGGAAAAGTCACTCTCATTAATTTGAGACGAAATAATTGGTGTTTTTACGCGTTTAAACGAAGTAAGGTTTTTAAGCGGAAATTAATATTAAAAAATATTAAAAGAAATTAATTAATTTCGGAGAAATTAAAAATAGGCGAAAATATGAGACTGGGGTAAATGAGATCAGAGCAGAGAGAAGTGTCGAATCATGCGAGATTTTATGCTTGGTAACTTCTTTCAGGTGTATTTTAAGTGATATTAATTTATAATTATTTTTTTGGAATTTTAAAGAATAATTCGAAAATGTTTGAAAATGTTTGAAATGTTTTTGGGTGATTTATCGATATTATTTGAAAAAGGACAAAAAACAATTCAGATCAACTGGAATGATTTAAAATTGATTTTCCAGTATTAAATCAAAAATCAATTAAACCCCAATTTAAAAACATTTTATTATTTCCCCTCAAAATACCCCAAAATACAAAACAATAATACACCCCAACAAACCCCACACTTCGCAGTCCGATGTCCCCTCTTGTAGGGTCGGGAAAACGTGTTTTGCCACTATTTTCAGTTTTTTGGGTGTTGCAATTTTAGTCGATTAAAAATGAATTTAGGATATTATTTTGGAAATATTTTTAAAGAAATTTAAGCGATTTTGGTTAATTAAAATGGAATAAATTTTGAAAATCAAGAAAATGAACAGAAAATAAAAATAAAAATAAAAATATGAGTAAATAAAACCAAAGAATTCTGAAATCCATCCAATTTTTCCATGGGGAACGCCAAGAAAACGCTTCGGAATCCGCACTCCGAAACCCCTCGATTCGAATTTTCGTCCCCGCCTTTTTAGTGATTGTGGGGAATAAACTGGATTAAGGTGGATTTTAAAGAATAAACTGAAGAAATTATTTAAAATTAGAAAAATTAACAAAAATCAGAAAAAATCAGGGATAAATAAAAACACCATTGAGCAATATAAAAATACGAATAAAAACACCTGATTATTAATTTCTGGTACAAGTACTGTAGTTAAACACTTGAATCAGCTCCCCTCGATACCCCTCTATAGCCCCTCTTTTTGCACTATTCTAGAAAAACGGAATAAACTGGTTTTCGGATAAACATATTTTTTTAAAAAAATAATCGGGGAAAATCAAGGGAAAATCAGAGAAAATGTTGATGTCCAAAATAAGGTGACCCAAGTGTGATTAGGGTATTACATAAGCAAGGAAGGGTAAGGGCAAAGACAAGGACATAGGAAATGTTGAAAACCGTCAAAAACGAGAAATCCTCTTGTGGATCGTTTTGTGATCGTCTTCTTCTCCGTCTGCCCCACCTGCTACAACTTCTACTCTAGGAAGTCGTTTTTGACGCTACTTACGGTCTAGTTGCTGCAATCATTGCCTTATCTGGAAGCTATAATAGAGCCCATGTTGGAAACGAGTGTTAGATGCGCTAGCGGAATGCGGAAATGGCGGAGTCCGAGAGACGAGATTCGAGCCTGAAAGGCGAGAATGTCGTCGGTTGAGAAAGATTTCTGGACACAAACTGAATTGCACAAACACAAACAGACGCAAACAGACTGGTCACGTGACTTACATCCTTGTGTTCTCATTGATACGTTCTTTCATGATCATCTTCCTCTGTCCTTCCGTTCCAAGTCTAGCTCTACCTTAGCTCCTCGTAGATGACACTACATGTATAGTCTCTATAGCTCTATAGCTTAGAAGTACATACTTGTAGTGAGTGAGTCAAAGAGGCTTGAATTGAGGAGATAAATGTCGAAAAACACAAAAGGAATTATATACAAGTATTGACGTATACAGAGGTCACGTGACGTAAATACAAGTTCGTTCACTTCTTTTTCTTCTGTTACAAGTAGTTGTTCTGCTGTTCTTCTTCTAGGTAGCACTACCTTAGCTTGGATCACGCTATAGTCTATAGCTCTATAGCTCTCTAGCCATAGCTCTAAAGATAACAAAGATACAAGTACTCTGAAAAGAGATGAAAGTACAAGTACTGGTGCAAACTGGGTGACACAAACAGAGTGCCAAAAGGAATGATTGGTACATACAGAACTGGTCACGTGACACTTCTTTTCCACTTCTTCTGTCACTTTTTCCTATTCTTCTCGTTCTGTCCTTCTCCATTAGGTAGCTCTTTAGCTTACACTAGTTATGTCATGCTTATAGCTCTACTTGCAAAGAAGAGACATGAGAAGAGGATATGGAAGTACAGTACAAGTAAAACATAAACTGAGTGAAAAAAGAAGTATTGACACATAAAGATTGGTCACGTGATTCAAATACTCTTTTTTCACTTGTTTTTCCGTTACTTGGTCGTCTTGTTCTTCTGTTCCAAGTCTGCTTGTAGCTCTAGCATTAGCTTAGACTGTCACTCTACTGCCCCTCCAATGCTCTATACATATAGCCTACTGTACGGTAAAAGTAGTCAATGAAGAGACATGAATGAGGAGGTGAAAGTACTTGTAACATGACAAACAGAATGACATAGAAGGGAGTACACAAACAGACACTTACAGAAGAACACATATAGGTCACGTGATTACACACTTGTTCTTCTGTACTTTTTGTCGTTCTTTAGCTAGATGTACAAGTTCCCTTGGAATGTCATACGCTATAGCTCTATAGACGATACTTCTTAGTTACAACTTGTCCTTACTGCCTTTGGCTAGAGTCAAAGAGACATGAAATGAGATGAGAGTAAAAATAAAAAATGACACAAACAAAAGTAATTGCCAGACATGGATAGGTCACGTGATTATTATACTTTTTGTTCTTCTCGTTATGTACTTCCTCTTCTAGTCCTACCTTACTTGTAGCTTAGCTTAGACTAATGTATCTCAGTGTGTTAGTTGTATAGCCCTCTAGCTACAAGAGGCTTGAAAGGAGGAGTTGAGAGACAGAGATTGAAGTACTGGTACAGTATTGACACAGACACAAACACAGACAGCAGAGCACAAACACAAACAGAAGAGCACAAAACTGGTCACGTGACTTGGACAGTTCTTTTCCATTTGCTCTTCGTTCCGTACTTCCTCTTTTAGCTACCGTACCTTTACAAGCTAGCTTAGACTATGTTCTATAGCTCTATACCAGGTAGTCTCTATAGCCCTTAGTAGAGTCAAAGACACTTGGATGGGGCTCGAAAAGAGGAGATGGACCAGTGGAGATGCGGAGGCCGATGAGGAGAGTAGGGCATTAGTATATAAGCCTTGAACTTGCAAAGATCAGGTTTTCTTCAGTTCAACACAGTCAACCATCAACCACTTTCACTACTTCTACCACCTCCACCACCACCACCATGCCCATTAACAAAGTGAGACCTGCTTCTGGTGATGCAATTGGTGAAGTAAAACCTGTTTCTGAACTTCCCACTGATTTTGGTGGTGTTTCTGGCCCTACTTCTGACCCTAAGACCTGTGCTGACCCTAACCCGAAGTCTTCACTGTCGGAGAAACAACCGGATTCCTCCCCTTCCTCCCCCCGCTCGTCATCCGACGCTGTGATCACCCCATTCACTCTCGATGACGCCACCAACCGCCGCCTTTTGCGCAAAACCGACCTCTATATGATGCCTATCATGATGATGATCTATGCGGTTCAATATATGGACAAAAGTACCAACTCCACGGCCTCAGTTATGGGTCTGAGAGACGATCTAGGTATGAAAGGCGACGACTATTCTTGGTCAGGAACGGCCTTTTACCTAGGATATCTCATTTTCGAGTTTCCGTCCGTTTACTTGCTTCAACATTTCCCACTGTCAAAAACCCTTTCTGGGTTCATTATTCTATGGGGAATCGTCCTCTGTCTTCATGCTGCGCCCAATTACCCCGGATTTATCGCTCTAAGAACGATTTTGGGCATGTTGGAGTCGGCAGTAACCCCTGCTTTCGTTATTTTGACGGCCCAATGGTACAAGCGTGAAGAACAGTTTTTGAGAACGGCCATTTGGCTGGGAAGTAACGGGTTAGGGCTGTTGGTGGGCTCGTTTATGGCGTATGGACTGGCTGTCAATCATCATACACCTATAGCCGGCTGGAGACTCATTTTTATCATCACTGGAGTCATTACTATTGTTGTTGGAATTGTCTTTTCTGTTCACGTCCCCGACGATCCCTCAAAAGCGTGGTTTTTGACCGCCGAAGAACGCCAATTGGTGCTCATTCGAATCAGAGACAACCAGCAAGGGTTTGAGAACAAAAAATTCAAAAAAGAACAGTTTCTTGAAGCGTTTACGGACCACAGAACGTGGATATACTTTTTTTTCTGTCTTTGCCAAAACATTCCAAACGGCGGAATCACGAATTTCAACACGATTTTGTTTTCGGAAACCCTAGGGTTAGGACCGGTTCGAGGACTGCTGCTGCAAACTCCCCAGGGAGCTACGGAATTCGTCGGATGTATTCTGTTTGGAATCATAGCCCAGATCACCCAAAGAAGACTTATAGTGAGTCTGGTGGCTCAGGCGATTGCGTTTATGGCCATTTGTCTGCTGGCGTTTTTGCCACATAACCAAAGTGCCGGTTTGGCGGGTCTTTATCTGCTTATTCTCTACCCTCTGGGATTCATCTGTATGTTGTCTTCTGTCGCTTCAAACACCTCAGGACATACGAAAAAAGTGACGGTGAACGCTATTCTGCTGATAGGATACTGTGTGGGCAATATTATCGGTCCTCAGACGTTCCGAGCAAAAGATGCGCCCATGTACGTGCCGGCAAAGGTATCTATGGTGGTTCTGTTTTGTGTGGCTATGGGCTTGAATGGAGTTCTACTATGGGTGAATATTGTCGAAAATAGATGGAGAGATCGGAACGAACCGGAACCGACGCCGGAGGAATTGGAAAGGGTGCAGTTGTTGGATTTGACTGATAAACAGAATCGGTACTTTAGGTATGCTATTTGAGAGGGAGAAAAGAGACAGATATATAGCTCAAAAGTGGTTTAATGTCATTGTGGAGTTGTAGTAGTGGTTAGAAGGGGTCTGGCTAACTATTTGTCAGGTTTAGAGAGTGATGAGTGTAGACATTCATATAAGAAGATGACTATTCAGAAAAATGGTATAACATGATATTTAGAATGAAAAGAAGCTGTATAAGGCAGAGAAAAGTGTATAAATAGCCGTTAGTAGTAATAGTAAAGTGGTTAGTTAACTGTTGGTTAACTCTAGAGGGTGATTCAAGTCCTTTTGGTGCTAATATGTTCCATATAAGATGATAGTTGCAGAGAAGTATAACATGAGATAGGGAAATATTATAAAGGTGTATAAGACAGACAATGTGCTGAAATAGTCATTTATAGTGATAAGAAGGGGGCTGGTTAGACTTGATCAACTCTAGAAGGTCATCAGTGTATATATTCAAATGGATATGCTACAAAACGCAGAGAAGTGGTATGACATGAAACTGAGAATGAAAACAGGTGTATAACTCTGGAAAAGTGTACACTAAGTTGTTAGTAATGATAAGAAAGGGGCTGGTAAGGTGTCTATCAACTCTAGACAGTGGTATGGGTGTTTTTCAAGAGTATATATGCTCATATAACTCCTAAGAGTCGTTTTAGAGAAGTAGTATAAAATAATAAGATGGGCAATAAAAAAAAAGTGTTTGAGGCAGATAGAGTCGTTGGTAGTGTTGAGAAGACGATTGGTTGAGTTTTGGTCAACTCTGGAGGGAGGTATGAGTGCTTTTTGTAAGTATATGTTTCAGACAAGATGACTGTTAGAAGAAATGGTAAAACAGGAAATTGAGAATAAAAAACAACTGTATATGACGGAGAAAGTTGTTGGGAGTGTTTAGACATATGTTTGTAAGATGTTTGCTAACTCTGGAGGGTTATACGAGTGCTTTTAGTGCTACCTGTACTCGTAATATGTAGCTTATAAGATGGTTGTTGTAGAGAAGTGACATAAAGCTGTTAAAGAATAAAAAAGTGGCTTTATATTAGTATAAAGTCGACGGTAGTGATAATTAAGCGGTCTGTTAGATATTTGTTAACTCTGGAGAGTGATTTGAGTGCTTTTCGTACTCATAAGTTTTGTACAAGATGGTTGTTGTAGAGAAGTGGTATATAATGAGATATGGAATTAAAAAAGTTGGATACGGCGGAAACAGTTGCTGGTAGTGATAAGAAAGAGGTTAGCTAGGTGTCTGTTAGCTCTAGAGGGTGATTTGGGTGTATTTAAGATGTGTATATGTTCGTATAACCTCTAAGATGACTGTTGTAGAGAAGTATTACATCAGATTGAGAATGATAAAAAGCTGTGCAAGTCAGATAAAGTGCATAAATGGTTGTAATAGTGATTAAAAAGGAGTTTTTTAAGTGGTTTTCAACTCTAGAAGGTGATATGAGTGGTGTTTCTTGCTATTATGTTTCGTTCAATATGGTTATTAGGAAACACTGTAAAACATGAGATAGGGAATGAATAAAGGTGTATATGACGGGGGAAAAGTTGTTGGTAGTGATAATAAAGCGGTTGGTTAACTGTTGGTCAACTCTGGAGGGTGATGTGGGTGCTTTTCATACCTATGTTTTAGGTACTGGTAACAGTATGCTACAGGATTCAGATAAGTGGTCTGAAATGAGAATGAGTAGATGGGGTGGTAATTTAACAAGTGTTTAGAGGTCTCTGGATAACTATGGGTCAAATGGTCTTTATGGGGAACTTCTCTACTGCTCATTGATGGAGTTGTGGGGTGCATAAGATTTCGCCAATGATGAAACATGAAGGGAAGACAGGTGTATAAAAACGAGGAATGCAAGAGAGGAACAGGATAGGGATACTTATCACCTCTTTGGTTATTAATCTAGAGCTGTTTCATAGAGATGTACCGAATATTAGCCGTTATGATCTAAGTAGTTGCATGTCTAATGAGGAGAGATCTGAGAAGTGATATAACAACGGAAGAAGTGGTGAGAGAAGAAGGGGGAGTTCAAGGGAAGCAATATACACAAATAATGACTTTTCTGGACGTCTTTTGAGAGCTCACAGGTGTAAAAATGGTGACATATGAGAGGTCTATTGTGACCATGGTTATTGTATGAAGAATAATAGTTATATGAAGTGATGTCAGTCATCTGAGGGGAGTTCACTTACACTTTCCTTATAACTTGATATTCCTAAATTTACCTATCTTGTTATGGAAAAATTGGTTCTATTTGAGGTCGTCTAATAGATATTCTCTTTACTACCTACAGTACATCTACCACCCTCTGATTTCAGGCATTATTCGACTTTTTAGTATTCAAGGAGTTGAAATAATGACATAAAAGACACCCAATAATCTCCTTATTAACTTCTTTCTGCTCATAGGCTGATACTATGACTTTGTAGAGTACTTCTTTCCAGCTGAGGAGGTACATACATGAGTTGTAGAGCAAAACGAAGTCTTCAAGAATGCATATCAGCGAAAGATGTGTTTTAGGCTGTCAGAAGACTGCTTTCTCAATTATTCTGAAGTGATTTATTTCCTAATAGACACCTATACATATTGACATCAGTATACGGACTGAACACACCTTACGAGACTCACCAGAAGTAGAATAACCGCCAAATGGTGACATAATAAACACAAAAGGTACCCCCAACACCATTCCTGAAGCTGGTAGACCTTGTTCAAGCTGTTTTTTCCAATTTTGATTCAGTATTTCTACGGATACACCATCCCAATAGTGCTAAGTCTTACAACACCATACTAACAGAGGTGGACCTTAAAGAACTATACAAAGATGCCATACTATCATCTGGTATAAAATACTAGCCTTCAAACACAATGATTCAATTTCTCATCTCAACTTCTCCAACTTCTCCTCAACTACAGTAAGTAGGATGGTCTTGTCGTCTTGAAGTAAACGAAGACTACCATGGAAGTGCTCATGAGTCATTGAGAGGCTATAAGGGTGAACATAACCATAGCAACACTTTTATCAAATTTTTGGTTTCATATCTCGTCTTTCGTTACCCCCAAGGAACTCCCTCGACAGTTCTTTCATCTCCCTCCCAAGAACCTCTAGCTTCTGAGCAAACCCTCCGTTAACTTTGGTACAAGTACACCAGGTAACCTCCTCGATCGAGCCAAACTAGTTTTAGCTGAAACTTCCGTGGAATTTCACCGTGGACTTTTGATTTATGATGATCATATTGGTTATTGAAATGACCACAAAAAAAATGACCACCAAAAAGGTCCACCACCGCCATATTAAGACATACATGATGAGCACCTACCACTCTATACATTGGACACGAAACCACCACCAGAATACCAATATCGTCAAACACCCACAATATACTTGCAATCCAATACCCCACCCCCTCTACCATTGCTACCCCGATCAACTCAATCAAACCTCTTTTCTAACGCCGTAAAGTAACGATGATACGGGGGTAGGTAACCGTACCGGTACTCAGAGTGGGTCCATCGAAGCAGGCCAAATCGAGAAATTTTTGTCACGTGACCAAATCTACCCTACTCTACCTCCGCTGCCGGCCTTTGGAATTTACTTTTTCTCTGAGACATCGTGTGATGAACGTGCAAAAAAAAAGTCTTATAAGTAAGGCTCTTTCGTGATCGTGGATATGGAGTATGACTGTGTCTCAGACTACAAGCACCAGTACCAAGTATGTACAAGTAAGGAGTGCTTCCATCATGTCGGTGATCTTCCAAGAATACCTCCATACAGAATACCTCCATACAGAATACCTCCATACATCCCTAGGTTAAAGGAAAAACTGAAAAAGAATGAGAAGTACCGGTACTTGTATAGACATGAGAGGTACAAGTAGCTTCTTAGACACTGGGAAATTGCTACACCCTCTCAAATTAACTCATATGTCTCAATTGAGTACTCTTCACTCTCCATTTATCTGATCTTGTCGTTGTCATCTGTTCTCCCAACTAACTACTTGGTATTTAGTTAGAGTAGCTTTAAGAAAAACTTTTGATCTCTCTAAAACCAGAAGTAACTAACATAAGAACAAAAGAAATGGCCCATTCGTCTCCCAAAGACGTCAATTTATCATGGCTTAGTTATCTTCTTCAAAATCGTTGAATTTCCAACTTTTCAGAAAACCTCACTTTTCCCTTACACTCACCCACGGTTTTGTTAGCTTTTAGAGCAAAAACTTCTTGCTGACTAAGCGCAATGTTTTCTAAAAGCGGTCTAGATAGCAAATAAATAGTACCATGGTACTCCTCTGAGTGCCCCCATTACGAATGTACCATTGTATTCTCATTTTTACCCTTCTTCAGTTGTGTTATCCCCTATTAACCTTCGTCAAAATCCAGTTTACCCTTAGTTTGGGCTTTTTGAGAAATTTAATTTTTTTCTCAGATTTCAAAAAATCTCAAAACCGACTTTTCCTGGGAAGAGCCAAAAACACCCCTAACAACAGCACAACACAATATTAGAGCGGGAAATAAAGGAGATGGAGGTGAAATAACAGCATAGAGGTGTTCTCCGGGGCGAGAGGATCACTTTAAACATATTGGTTTGTGTTTTTGATGATTATTACGTCCTACAGGTTCCCTCTTGCACCTCCTGCTATCATCCAAAAGAGTCTTTATTGGCCATTTTTCCCATACTGTTACCCGGCATTTTTTCAAGTCTATATTCCAACTAAAGTCTAAGTAAAGATGAGACAACCAGACATATATATACCCACATACAGCCCTACAAACTGCATATGAAGAAGCAATAAACACCCCACTGTACTAATACAGCTTTTCTCTATCCAATAGTACTATTATTGTTGCTCTAGGGCATTTCTAACCTCAAAAAGTAACCCCTGGCGGAATCCACTTCTAAGTATTACCTCAACTAAAGTGAGCTGGACAGTAAATGGAAACAGACCCTGAAGTACTACAATATAAATGAGACAAAACGACAATACTAAGCAAACCTCATACTCCATGTCTTCGGATATGTTGGCTCTTCACCTTACAATACGCTTTCATTCATCTACCGATGGATGTCGTTTTACGGGATACTTCTCACACCTTTACCACTGGTGAGATACGATCCTCATGAATTATTACACTGTGTGGACACTACAGTATGAGAACATACTTCTATGGACGTATATTACTGCTACTTTTGTTATCAGAACCCATCTAACTGCACCCTAAATGTCCACTCACTTCACTGTGAGATACGGAGATGTTAATAATGAGACACTCCACATCATAAGAAAGATCCTGAGATGCAACTCACGTTCTTTGTCAAATAGATCATACCGAAGAACTTCATACCACTTCACTGATACTACTCTCGAACATCGCTACGCTATTGTTCTACGTTGCACTCGCTACGCTCGCACAACTACAGTTCAACACTCTGCTCGACATTCGCTTCGCTCATGTCTCGCTCCGCTCGTGTCTCTTATCGTGACAACTCGTTAAATATTTTCAAACTGCTTAAAGCTTGGACTTGAACTGGTCCTCAGTGACACCGGCACCCATGGCGGCGGTAGAAGTGATACCTCCAGTGACCATTCGCAGAATACCGTCAATGTACTCGGCTCCGGACCACTTCTGGTGCTTGACAACCTCGCAGCCCTGGTCAATCTCGGGCTGCTGGATCTCGCCACCGTAGGCCTTCATGCCTCGCTGAGAGTAAGCCTTGGCAAACTTGTCGGAAATGAGGGCGTTGGTGTGCAGACCGGCCAGGGTGATGAACTGCCACACGTAGCCGAGCTTGGCCAGTCGGCTGATGTAGGTCTCCTGGTCCTCGGGGGACATGGCGGTGGTCCAGTTGAAAGAGGGAGACAGGTTGTAGGCGAGCCACTGGTGGGGCACAGCGTTCTTGACACCGTCGGCAAACTCCTTGGCCTGGGCGTAGTCGGGCAGCTTGGACTCCATCCAGATGAGGTCGGCGTAGGGAGCGTAAGCAATACCTCGGTTGACGGCACACTGGGTTCCTCCCTGGTATCGGTAGTAGCCCTCTCGGACTCGGGCAGCCTCCCAGTTGAAGTAGAGGTCCTTGCCGAGAAGTCGAGAAGCCAGAGCTCGGGCCTCAAGAGCGGGGGTGTTGGACAGAGGGGTGACCTTCTTGTTGAACTCGGCAATCAGCTCGGCCTTGTTGGAGTAAGAGCCGGCGTTGACAGCGTCAGCGAAAGCCTCGTGGAAGAGCTTGACACCGGCCTTTCGGTTCCACTCGTCCTCAACGGCCTGCAGAGCAGCGCCCTGCTTGCCCTCGAGCTCAGCGGCAACCATGACGTCGACCAGGTGGCCGGCCTCCTTGTTGGTGGCACCGGCAATGAAGTAATGGTCTCGGTAGTCAATGGTGGAGGTGATGAGAGTGGCGGCCTCGGAATCGGTTCGGGCAATGGCCAGCAGGTCAGAGCCAAAGATATCGGCAGAGGCTCGGATGGCAATCAGTCGGTTGATGTGCTCCTGGATGGGGACAAGAACCTTTCCGGCCATGTGACCGCACTTCTTGGTACCGGGGGCCTGGTCCTCGATATGGATACCGGCAGCACCTCGCTCAATGAACATCTTGGTGAGCTTGACGACGGCAGTCAGACCTCCGTGACCGGTATCGGCATCGGCGATGATGGGTCGCAGGTAGTCGACGGGAGCAGGGAGCTTGGCTCGCTCGGACTCGGACAGAGACAGTCGCTCCTCGTTCTGCTTTCGGTCGTGGAAGAGCTGGGCAAACCACAGGTGCTCGACCTTGTTGGGGACGGTGTCCATGGGGTAGTCAGCCAGATCGGGAGAGGGCTCGTTGGAGGTGGAGGCGGTAGAGGAAGACTGCCATCCGGAAACGTAGATGGAGTCGAGGTACTTGGCCATCTGGGTCACCTGGACGGGGTCAAGGGCTCCGTAGGTGAAAGAGGCGGTGTGGTTCTTCTCGTGCTCCTGGAGCAGCTTGAAGAGCTTGTCAGCCTGCTGGGAAGAGGCCTGGGGGACCTTGATGGTTCCTCGTCGGGAGGCAATGTCCTCGGGAGAGTAGACTCGCTTGGTGTGCTTCCATCGGGGGGAAGACCACCACTTTTTGATCTCCTGGACCTCGTTGTTGAATCGCTGCTGTTCGGACACTGTGTTAGAAGGGAACTAGATGCGGAGACGAGTCTGAGCGAGTCAGACTTGTATAGGTAGGGAGATGACAAGGCTAATGTAATATACTTATCAGATGAGAAGGTACATCTGATCAGTCATGTACATCGGATCAGATGAGTGTACACGACTGATCAGATAGACCCGAGTCAGAGATCAGACAAAGAGGACATCGACTCAGCAGATCGCCTCAGCAGATCAGACAAAGGGATGTAACTTAAGAAAATGTACATTTATCGTCTTTAGGAGGTCACCTTATGACTGATGTCCACTTTCCATCTTTAGCATGCCCCCATCTTCCCAAATAAGCTACCCAGTAGCCTTGCCATCTGCATGTGGTAGGTGACATGATCCGTCGTAACGCCGCACTGGGCTGTTCCGTTGCCACCGAGAGGGAAGAGAAGGACAGACAGAGAAAGAAAGAAGACCAAAGAGAACCTGTACATCGACTCATACAACGACACAAGTCATATTAACACGTCATCGTCACCATCACGACTCATCATAAGACCCATCATGATAGATCTGGGGTAACGTGAAGTATGACTCGTCTTGTTCTCCCCCTCCTCTGTCTGTGCCACTATCAGTCACCTGTCTGTGTACCACCTGTTCCACCCACAACCCCCATTTTGTCACTCACTTTTGTATGCTTGGCCTTCTACAGGGGATCCCCAGATCTATATATACTGCAGGTGACTCTTCTCCAAAGTGTTGCTGTGCATCCCTACACGTTTGAAGCAAACTTTAGGGTTTTTCACACCGGCGTTTACGGGCCGAGTCGTCGGGATATCGGCACCTCCCAGCGACAAAAGTACCGATTTTATTGGATATATCTCATCTCCGCGACGAGCTCTCTCTAACGGTACCACTCTCGTCCGTTTTCATCACCTCCTCGACCCACAGAAGTCGTGCCGAGAAGATCAAAAGAGTCCTCGGTTGCAAGGAACAAGCCTCTGCCATTGTCTGACGTGGAGGTAGCTAAGTTTGACAGAACATAGCACCCAGGGATCTAAACCACCGTGAGTACGATACAGAGTGGGCTGGGGGTTGCTTACTAACACAGATTTTCATTTGGGGCATGTTCATCTCGTCACGTGGACACCATTAACACGTGACCCCAACGACACATTCAGACGCTCTTGTTGTCCGCCAAAATCACGCCCGAACTACCCCCGCTGAAGCCGGCTGATTTTCGTTTGTTCCGAAACCTCCCGACCCTTTCCGACGTTGCCTTTTGGAGTGAGAGTTTCGGGGAGAAGTGCGAGTCGGCCGAGGGGAGGAGATCACGTGATATGAGACAACATACCAGGGTGGCGACTCAGTCATCACGTGAGTCACATGAAATGGAGGCGTTTCCACTGACTAAAAAAAAACAGGCACATTCCCACCTTCCATCGTCTTCTACCGCGCTGCATGGCGTTTTCTGGAGTGCATTTCCCACCTGCCTCGGCTGAGTTTATTGGGGAGAGGTAAGGGGCGGTATTTTGGGTGGAGGAGGGGAGGTATGAGGTTTTCGATAACGCCAAACGATTCAGCGTACTTGGTTTACCCGTTCTACGTCTTCTGATTTCTTTTTTGTGTCGTTTTCCCCCTCCCCCTCACATTCACGTTCAGAGATTATGACACCATGATCTGCACCCGGTATCGGAGTGTGGAGAAGGTTGGAGTGGAGAGAAAAGGGTAAGAGTTATTGGACGCGGTATTGGGGGGTTCTAGGGGCGACAGCGAGTGATTCAGTACTGTTTCCTTGCTGTTTCGCCTTTTATTGCCCTCCTACATTGGCTGTCTGTTTCTTGGTATTCCACTTTCGTTTTTTCGCCATTTCGTCTCGTCTCGTCATTGTCAAATCCGGGGTGAACCTTGCGAGCCAATTTGGAAAAGCACGCTAACCAGGTGCAACCTCTAGGCATGTGGAGTCAAACAAGTCCATTAATCCGGGCGGCAAGATGGATGCAAAGTAGGTGGATGTACAGAGAATGGAATGGGAAATATTAGCCGTCTTTACCGCTGAATTTGAGCCATTTTACCCGCCAAAAGGGCTATATAATGACTTACCATCTGGCCGTTCTCTTAAGGTCCTCCTTATTCCTCTTATAGCTTGTTATTCTTACTCTTACCCTCCTCCGTCATTCCGCATGAGTCACGCTACGGAACAGACATCCGACGTAGGGGAAGTCACGTGACCAGGGGGGCAGTGGTGGTGAGAAAGGTGGTTTTTGTAAATTGGTTGGTCTTTTTTTTTTGTTGATTTTTGTTTTTTCTTTTTGGCCAATTGTTGACTGTTCAACACTCTCAGGTTCGGCCCTACACCGGTCGCTAAAGCTCGGTTCGGACAAGGACATAATATCGACTAATTTGCACGTCAAATAATTACAGACAGATGTAAAGCGGTACAGCAACGGTTGGCCGTTGAACAAGGGGGAGGGGGGGCTGAAGGGGCCGACATTATGCCGAAGGAGATACCCGTATCGTACGCTGATTAGATAGGAAGTGGTCCATATTATCGCTTAGTAGGGTGGTAGGAGGTCGGCAGGGGAGGTGGAAGTGGGTCGGTAAGAGGTCGGCAAGAGGGCGGAGGTGGTTAGGGGAAGTGTAGGGAGAGTGTGGAGGTGGTTGGGTGTGAATTGGGCGTTTTATAATGACCTTGTGGTGTTCTATTATGTCTACAGTTTTCTCTCTATTAAGGTAAAGTGTTATACTGAGAGTACAGTATGATAGAGTAAGAAGGTGTCTATAATGGGGTGATGAAGTCATAAATATGCCGTTAAAAATACCCAGATATACTAGTGGATGTTTCGTGTATGTTACCCGGTTCAATTGCAGCTCTTTCCAGAGAAATCTGCTGACTAAAAGTGCTTTTATTGGGGCTGTTGTGTTGGTAGATGCTCTGTTAAGCTAAGGTGCTAGAGTATGCTTGATAGTAACAAGAGCGCCTATACTGGGGCATTGCTGTCGTAAATATGCGGTTAAAAATACTCAGATTACTCGTATATGTTAAGAGGTTCAATTGAGTGTCTTTCGAGGGCAATACACTCGATAAATGTGCTTTTAATTGGAGCTGTTATGACTCCATGTCGCTGCCAAAGTAGAGTTATACTGAGCTGAGAAGAGGAGTATAATGAGGTGAAAAAGGCGTTAATTTGCCACAAAAACTGGCTAGAGGTGTTTATGATTAACAGGCGATTCGAATTAACTACTTTTTAAGGAAATTTGGGGCTTTATCGTTTCTGGTTGAGGCTGAATTATTCCTCCATTAACTCTTATACTGAGGATATGCTTGATAGAAGAATAGTGTCTATATTGGGTAGAAGAGACATAAATATGACGTTTAAAATAGTCACATCTACTCATATATGCTAGAAGACTCGTTTGGATGTCTTTTCAGGGAAATTTGTGGGCTGAAAGTGCTCTTAATTGGGGCTGTTATGACTCGACGTCTCTGTTAAGGTATAGTTATACTGCGATGCTTAAGGACAGTAAAGAGAAGAGGTATAATGGGGTAAAAAAGACCGAAATGTGCTATTTAAATTGATAATATCTACCTGTATTCGTTAGGAGGTTCAAATAGAGCACTTTCTAGAAAAATTCACTCGTTAAATGTGCTCTTAATTGGGGCTGTTGTGTCTCTGTTGAGGTGGACGATGCCTATAAGGGCTGTCAATGGAAAGCTTCAATATTAGGGCATTGCTGACACTAAAGTGCCACAAAAACTAGCTAGAAATGTTCATATTCGCTGGAGGGTTCAAATGAACCACTTTTTAAAGAAATCTGGGACTATTTCGATTTCTGAACGGGGCTCCTTCAGAAGGTACATATGCTGATAAGATGCCCTAAGAGAAGAGTATAAGGGGGTATAAGAGGCGGAAAATTGCCGTTTAAATTAGTCAGTTTTAGTCAGAAACACTATTCTGCTCTAATTGACGTCTTTTCAGGAAAATCAGTGGGCTAAAAGTGCTCTCTAGTGGGGCTGTTGTGATAAGATAGAGTCTTGAGATGAGGAATAGAAGATGTCAAATAGAGGTGTTGATATTAACATAAAGGAGACGTAAATAAGCCATTCAAAATAGACAGTATTGATCAGAAGCGCGAAAAAAATCAATTGTATTAGTTTTTATGTAAATAGGTCGATTCATTCTGTTTATAAGTGGGTCTGTTCTATCTATAGATGTCGAAGGTAGAGTTTGAGAGATGTCAAAAAGAGGTCAATATATTGAGGCGATTGAGACGTAAATATACCGTTTGAAATATTAGGATCTAGTCAATTGAGTAAGACAAATCGAATGAACCACTTTTTAAGAAAATCTTTTGACTCATTCTGAATATAAGTGGGGCAGTTGAGTGTAGAGTCTGAGACATGATGCTCTGAAGGTAACTAAGAGAAGAGGTGTCTACTGAGATCAGAAAGGCGTAAATGTGCCATTTAAATTAGATATATCTGATCAGAAACGCAAGACAAATTGAATAAACCACTTTTTACTAAAATCTGTTGGCTCAATGTGATTTGGGTGGGCTGTTGTGCCCCCCTCTGTCATGAAGGTAAAGCTTGAGGTGATACTGAAATACAGAGAGTGGATATTGGCGTGAGAAGGCCGAAAAAAAAGAATTAAAAACTCTAGTTCGAGACAGTTACCCAAAGCGGTTCAAACAAATCACTTATTATGAGTTTTGGCCGGTCCAATGTCATTCTAATGGGGTTATTCCAGGTTCCAAGTTGTTCTCTGTCAAGGTTTGAAGGTGTAGTCTTGGTAGAACAAGGGTCAATATATTGGCACAAGAACGACATAAATATACCAATCAAACCAGATAGTTTTGGACAGTTACACAAGGCGATTCTTTTGGCACACTTTTTACGAAAATCGGCCGACTCATTCTACTCCTAATTGGGCTATTTAAGAGTGCTCATAGAGACACCTTGACGAAGCTTCATTAAGAACATCCAGTGGAGCTTACCATAAAGATCATACCAGACCCTCTCCATACAGACCCTCTCCATAGAGCTCAATAAAGAACATAATCTGCTCAGATTATGACCCAAAACACCACAAAAAACACCTCGGCAACCCCAACCCTCACATGACTCTTTTTCTCACCTACCAGGGAAGAAGTATCCTGCCGTCTCCACTTGGGCTATTCCTTCCTCGGCAGGTCCTAATCACTGTAGTCTACCCCACGTTAGGTGGAGAACAGAGCTACAAAGTGGAGACAAAAAGTGGCCAAAAAGTGGACAAAAAGTGGAGACAATAAAAGTCATAAAAATGGTCTGATTCTGTAAAGACAACCATCTACCAATCTTTGATCCACGTGTAGTATGACTCATTACCGCCAAACCCGTTTCTCCGTTTCTTTCTCTAGTCTCCACATTTCTCATTCCTTAGTCATTCCCGGAACCCTATTCTTAGCCGAGGTTAAGAAGACAAGGCAACTGAACGTATGACACTCTGACTCACGATGAGAACGGAAACAAAAATGTCGGTTTTATCACGTGACCATACTCACTCCAACCACAACCACCGTCTCCGGTGTACTTGCTCCATCGCACTAATGCGACCTCCTGCTGCAGCCGGTATTACGATGCATACTGTTCTCACGTGCATTCAGATGCCGAGCTATCGAGTGGTGGCCAATATGACCGATCAATCTGACCGGTCAGTATGATGTGTCAAAAGTGACAAGCCATAGACATATTACTTGTAGTGTGCTGTGGGAAGATAAAGATAGAGGAACTGCCTTCGTTTATATATTCTGTTGTTGGTCACAAAAACATCTCTCATTTCCCATGACACTCCACACGCCACGCATTACGTCATTTGCATATGGGAGATGAATTGGTTGGGGATGGAAGGAAAGAAATGGGAGAAAAAAAGAAGAAAAAAATGAGAAAAAATGCATTGTCACGTGATCAGCCACCAACCACCACAGCCACCACAATCACCAACAACGGGGTTTATCTCTCTTGTTCTGCTTACATCCGCGGGTCTCGTCGCTCCCCCCTCATGCTCAAATCTACCGGTCTGAGATATCCCCCTTTGATAACTCCCTCACAAACTTTATTTCCCACCACCTTGTTCCGCTCTTGAGAAACTACGTCATCACGCAACCCATAGTACGTGCCTATCGAGCATACAACTGAGAAACCTGCGACTGAAGAATACGACCGATACGACGCGCCAGAGAGCAAGCACGTGACACAAGAACGATCAACCGACACATTGTTCATTCCCCGACCATTATTTATTCGTCTCTTCTTCTACCATGTCCAAAGCAGACTCCACCTCTCCTACGGCTCGGAAAACGTCAGTGTCTTCCCAGGACTCTGTAGGAGCCCGCAAAACGACCTTTGACCTGGAACCCAATCCGTTCGAGCAGTCGTTTGCGGCTCCAGATGATAACGACAAGAAACGCCATGGAGCTCCCCGATTGTCCCATTCCAGAAATGCGTCCATGGACAATAATAATAACCCCCATAAGTCGCCCAAGTTGACACCCTTGGCACGTGTTTTCACTCCTGGAGGAAACAGAATTCTGCCTCCGTTGTCTGAGATTGCCCAGAGTGGTTCTGGCACAAATACCCCTTCTGCTGGGATTTCCGGATTCGAAACGGGACCTCTGTCGCCCGCCATTTTCCTCCAAAAGCCCCAAAACGGAGGAACGCCCGCTGGATTCCCCGGGTGGAGTGCGGGAACGCCCGGAGCTCAGTCTCCAGGCGCGTTTTCGTCGCTCGTGTCGTCCTTGAGACATCGGAGTTTTGCCGAAAGCGGAATCCGGTCTGGATTGACTCCTGGAGGGCAACTGACTCCGATTTCGGCTGCGGCGGCTGTAGCTGCTCAGCAAGATGGAAAGACGACTCCAGGAGGACTTTCTGCCTTGTTCAATTTGGATACTCCCGAAGAGCAGAAGAAGGCCAGTACCGGTGCTTCTACTCCTCAAGTGGGTGGTTCTGGTGGTTCTGGTGGTTCTCAAGCTACTCAAGGAGGTTCTCAAGGAGTTTCTGGTCCTTCTGCTGCTCAGGGAGTTCCCTCTCAGGCAGGCTCATCCGCTACAGCTCCTGTTAAAGGAAAGAAGACCACCAAGAAACGAGAAAAGAAGGACAAAACCTCGCCGGAACAGCCCAAAGAGCCCCAACCTCCAGCCAAGAAACGCAAGAAGACCAAAAGCGAAATCAAACAGGAGGAAGAAGACGCCGCCATGGCTGCCAACGAAACAGGGCCCGATGGAGAGCCCATGGACGAGGAGGAAAAACGGAAATGTTTCCTGGAACGCAACCGGGTGGCTGCTCTCAAGTGCCGACAACGCAAGAAACAGTGGCTGGCGAATCTCGAGGCCAAAGTGGAGTTTTACGCCAGTGAAAACGATAATTTGAACCAGCAGATTGCTCGACTCAGAGAACAGGTCAAGGGTCTCAAGAGTATTGTTCTGGACTTTAAGAATGGTAACGGAGCCAAGATCCCCGCTGCGACCTTGGATGAGGTCCTAAACACAAACATTGTCATTAATAATGTTCCTGCCCCAGTTCCTATTCCCCAGGTGCCTACCATTCCTCAACCGGGGGTGCAGCAGGTGACTCAGCAGCAACAAGTTCCTCAGCAAGTTCCTCAGCAGGTTCCGACCCAACAGCTTCCTCAACAACAGGTTGGTCAGCAGGTTGGTCAGCAAGTTCCCCAACAGGTTCCCATGATGCCACTTCCGCAACAAATGCCTATCGACGGCATGCCTCAAAATACACACCCCAACACCCACCCCAACCACCACCAGCCAATGATGATGGGCCAACCTATAGAACAACACGGTCCTGTTGGTGGTGGTGGAGCTCCAGACGGCTCCCAGATGATGGGGATCGCCATGCAAGCCGGTGGAATGATGCCCCCCGCGAATCCGGAAGAAGGAGACCGGCCCCAAGGCATTCCCCAGCCGCTGTACATGTAACAGAAAGAGAGTGTGCAGCGGTGCTAGACACAGTCTGGTTATTTATACAGTAATTTATTGAAGAGAACAGTAACAGCAACAAGTGGTTGGCAGGGGGGAGGAGAAAAACGAGTGATAGAGAGAAGACTCTGAGACATACATTTGGTTGGATAGACGTTAGTATGTGATATTAACATAGTACACTTGTACTGTAGTTTTAGACATGAAGAGTGACGGTTCTCCTACAAGGCAAAGTCTAAGAACTCCAATATAAGAGAACAACACTGTCAAATATTGAGGCAAAAGAGGTCCAGTTGGGCCATTTAAAATAGTTAGGTTTTGTTCAGAAACACTAGACGAATCGAATGAACGACTTTTAATTGAAATCTGTTGCCTCAATGTGATTCTACTGGGGCTTTTGTGCCTCCCTCTGTCCATAAGGCAAAGTCTGAGAGCTGATAATGAGAGACAGAGTGTGTCTATGTTGGTGCTGAATTGACCGAATCAAGACAATTGAAAAGCCCAGTCCGAGACAGCTACTCCAGGCTGCTCAAACACAGTACTTTCTACGAGATTTGGTCTGTTTAATGTGTCTTGAATTGGGCTGCTCTGGCTACAAAGGTGTCTCTGTCAAGGTCAGAAAGCATGGTAAGTATATGGCTACCGGTATATAGAGTAATACCGAAAAGTAAAGACAAGTGAATGGTACCGTGTTAATCCAATAATCCAGGGGAGTCTAAAACTCAAGTCCATTTCTTTCTATGATGGATATTGCGTGAGATATGAGGGTTGTTGTAGGAGCAGAGGTAGAAACATGAAAGAGTCTTCGACTCGAAACTTTTGGTGGCAAGTTGAGATAAAAAGTAGATATTATTAGTCAGTACATCTTGGAGATCATTTTGGTATAGAGAAGTCCCCCTAATTCATCTCCAGATTCGATTTTAGATGTCGTGTTCTGTCGTGAACTACAAGCCAAACTTTTTCTCTAAAGTGTTCTAAAACTGTGTCAATCTACTCAGAACTTCAGATTCAGATTCGTATCGCCATTTAAAGCTCTCAACTGCTCCATTTCTGTTCAAATTCACCTTTTTCATCTCAATATCATGAATTTGAAGTCATTGACCAGTTTCTAAATATGAGACATGATGGTCACTTCGTCTTAAGAATAAAAAAAGTGACTTGATATTGTATGATAAGTATGATGAAGAGACATGTATGACCAATAGTATCAATACAAGTAGACCACTGGGTTATTACACAATCTTTTTATACTCACTTCAGCCGTGTTTCGGCCTGATTCCTGGTTGTAGTGTCATGTTAGGTTGAAGGAAGGTGCTGGGTCCCCAGCCTTCTCTTATAGTCTATCCAAAATGACATGACTCATGTAACTTGAATAAGGTGATGTCCAAAAACCCTCTTTATATTACAGACACAGACACAAACACCTCTTTTTAGTCTATAGGTCTTTTCCTTCTTCTTCTTCATCACTCTATGATACCACAGAACTACCAGTACCAAGGATACCACCCACTCACCCAGTCCCCACACAACCACCAGCCACAACACAACCACATATACCCTCCGTGTCCACCCACTCACTCACTTCTCACTACCCCTTCCTCTCCACAGTCGTCTAGCCAAATGGTCTCTGTACGGTCGCCTAGTGCCGACTTCTGTGGAGTGGTGGGTCAGTGAAGGTGTGACTAGCTGGGTGGAATGGATGGTGGTGGTGGTTGGGAGGTGATGACGACCACGAGTTCCTCAAGACATTGACCCATTGTGCACTGACTCTGGAGTGGTCTACATGGTTACTCCACTCACTGCATTGGTCATACACCCTGAGATGCTTGCCCACGGTATTCCTCCTTCAAACACCTCCAACGCACTTTTGCCTTGGTGACGTCCTCACATTCAGCACTGCCTCGGTGACGTCCTCACATTCAGTACTGCTTCGGTGACGTCCTCACATTCAGCACTCCTTCTTCCGTGACATCACATCTAGTATGGTATTTCTCAACATCGGACATATGCCGATGTGCCCCAGAATGCGTCACCACAACCTGTTCATCTACCTTCTCGAGGCACAACCTCCTGTGTTGTAGGTCACTCGTATCATAACACCCTGAGGACAGCTTGTGACAAGACGCTCGTGTCACATCAGCTGTGGCAAGAATGTTGCTCACCTTGAATAGCTTCACCGTCTTTCTATCAACATCTGTCCTCGTTGGCTGTCTGTTCATCGACCAGCCCATTGGTGAAGTCCGTGGGTGATACTTCACACGGTGTTGCTCGGGTCGACTGAGGAGGTCTTGAGCCCTCTGTGAAGTAGTACCGGATCATGAGTCACAGGACGCCAATGTCGGTCCTGAGATGATCCAGACTATCCAGTACTTTGATCCCCTGGTCAACTACGCGCCGAGCGCCGAGAATGTGGTCGCTGATGCACAGAATCGAGTAGTGCCAGTGGTGGCCGAAGAAATGTTTGTTCATTCACCGACATTCGCCACCCGGCAGCGGCTAGCTACTCTGGCTCGAATCAGGTCACGGGGTCGCCCACTTGGACAAAACAGATATGATAGATTCATGATGAATTCGGTCGGGTTCGTGGAGTCGGAAAAGTATTGATCCGTCGGACGCTGGATAATGTTGCGACGAAACAAGGACTTTGCAAAGCTGTACACCAAGACGAGCTATTCAAGGTCTAGGATCTTGAATTACGAGCTGATCAAGGTATCGGATAATTTGAACTAGACGCTGGTACAAGTACAAGTACAAGTACAAGTACAAGTACAAGTACAAGTACAAGTACAAGTACAAGTACAAGTACAAGTACAAGCAGCCACCCCAGGCATGTACATGTTCTGTTTAACCTGTCCCTCAGTCGATGAACGAAACGCCGTTCATTCGATAGAGCATCTTCCAGTGTTTCACGTCTTTGATTCCTCGTTCTGTCCCCTAGATAGATTTCTGTTCACTGGATAGGGTAGCTATCGGTTATTTCGCCTATTCCTTCTGACATTGCTCTTCTCTTAGTGGTACTGATGCATGTCATCTCACCCGTTCACTCTCTACCAACCATTAATTAAATTATGTATACTTATGCATTTCTCTCTCTCTCTCTCTCTCTCTAACTCCCCTCAGTACTGGCAGTCTGGGGCATTTCCAACTCGGCCTGCTCCAGTCTCGAATAAAAGCCGGCAGCTCCAGCTACATGTTCTTCGATCCCGTCCAGAAACTCCTGCAACAGTTGCAAATGGTCTTCTGGCGACGGCTTCACAGCCTTCCGATTCTCCTCCTCTTTACCCATTTCCACCTCATAGACCTTCTTTGAAAACTCGGTTCCCTCGGTCATTTCCACATCTTCAACCAGTTGACCCACTCGAGCACACAACTTGTCAATGTTTTCTGAAAACTGGTACTGGTCAATGGCTTCATTGGGGTTCTGGGCGAGGCGGGTTAGGGCTCCAGTATTCCTGGGATTCCTGACACAGGTTATGATGACTGCGGTTCTCTCTCTATCCAGTCGACAAGCCGTGAAAACCTCCCAAAAGTCGCCCCAAGAAGAAGCTGACGCTGCCGATTCAACCAAAGACGAGTATTTCGCATGCATAAAGTCGTGCCCAGTATTGGAGACTGTAGTAGAAGACTTTTTCGCTCTATGGGCATCTCCTCGTTGTTTGGCTTCTAGTAAAGCATCATGGATCTTGATTGGTCGTTCTAGACGTCCGGTGATTGCTTCTGAGCGGTTGAATTCTCTCGTCTTCCTGACCCTAATCCATCTCCGTCTTCTCACCCAAGAATGGAACCATACATGACTTCCATGCCATCTTCTGGACCGGAAAAACCACGAGTAACTCCAGCCATGGTCGTCCACATCCCCGCTCATATCAATGTACCAGTACTTCCAGGCCCATTGCCAGTTTGTGTTGGGTAAGGGGTACGATTGGGGGTCGCCAGGCGCCGCTTTATTGTCGAGAGTGGTCCATGGTTTCCGGTCAAAGTTGAGAAGCGAATTTGACGAAAAAAAGGGATGTCCAAAAACAAACATTCCACGTTGGTTTTCGTAAATCACGTCTAGGACGTATCCCTTTTGATTAGCAGCTTCAGAGAGGGGGCGAACCTCGGGATTATCGCCGGTAATACCCCAATACTGACCTTGTTCAAACATATCAGCTTCTTCGTCGGCGAGATCGTACAATGAATCATCAACCGGCTCCCCTAACCTTGAAGCAAGAGAATGAACAGCAGCTACATCACAAGCTGAGCTGTTCAATGTAGTATGGTCCATGGTCGAAAGATTGGTACTTCTGGGTCCAGGATCTCCCCTAACCCGAATACAAGGAAACGACCCACTGTCCCGTCGTAAATCGCCCCCCAACTCGTTATCCTTGACAGTCTTGTTCCTCGACCACGGCCAAGAAATTCCCCAAGTGGAATTCCAATCGGCTTCAGTATGCCATCTTTTGAGATTCCAGGGAGTACATCCAGAGCGGAAACAAGACCTCCAGGTAGCTGTCCAGGAGTTCTCCAGATCTTCCAATTCATGCTGACGTTGTTGCTGGTGGAATAAAGGGTGATGGATACTGATATCAGGGTTGGAGATTGTTCGTCCTTGGGGGAGGTTGAGGTCCATGGAAGGGTAAGCCGAAGCTTCCGAGGAGTGACGGAGGGGGCGGAAGCGGGACAAAAAGGAGGGGGTACGGCTGTCCTCACGTGATATACCAAAAGAGTCCCTTGCTGACGGAGCACGTGACCCAACACGTGACAGAACAGAGGGGGCCACGGAGGGAGCGACAGAGGGAGCGACAGAGGGAGCTCTTGACCCAACACGTGATATTGATGGATCACGTGACCCAGTGCGCGACAGTATGGATGGATCACGTGACCTCCCCAGCGACTCCCTAGATTTCCACCCTTCTGACCCCTCCGGACTAATACTCTCTCTCATGGATGCAGGAGTGGAATTTGTCGGACTCAACCCAGTCATCATCATAGCCACTCCTCGAGAGATGTGAGGGAGGCCGTTCCTACCAGACTTGCTCGATTTAATGCTTCTCGAACTCTCACCTGATTTCCTCGACTCTGGAAGAGGTTTAGGACGGTACAGAGGATCCACTTGGGACTGTCTTTTCTCAATCATACTTTCGGGTTCGTCGATTTTGATTGATTTCGTTGATTTCACGTGATGCAGGTCCGAAGAAGTATCAGTTGGTTCCTCAGAGATAGGAGCATCTACCGTACCACCATGGCCATAATTCTTCTTGTAGTACTCGTTAATGTACTCTTCTTCAGATATGACTCGAGACGATCTAGACTTGGACGATTTGACGCTAGCTGCCTTAGCCCTAGTAGTAACATCGGCTGCCTTACCACTAGTGCCCTTACCCTCACTGGTACCGGTAGCTGCCTTAGTACTACTAGTTCCCTCCTTAGTACCCTCCTTAGTACCCCCCTTAGTTGTACCCCTACCCTCACCGACCCCCTCCAACCCACAAATACCCTCCACATCCGTATCCCAGTCAGTATAGTCCGAAAGAGCTGCTACTGACGGCGACCGGGTCGCGGTGGTGGCTACAGATTGTCTTCTTGTAGCAGAGTCACCGTCTGACTCTTTTCCCTTGCCCTTGCCCTCAGTAGTACTCTTACCCATACCCTCAGAAGTACCCACTCTAGGACCTGTTCCACCCCGTCCCCCTCCCCCATTCGCCTCCTCCTCTATCTGGGCCCTCCTTCTACCCTTCCTACCAATCTTCTTGCCCTTGGTGGACTTTTTCAAGCTCTCAAAACGAGGAAGAATAGGAGCAGAAATCTCTTCAGGATCAGAGACTTCATGGGCCTGCCAGGAGGGGTCTGGAACGCCTACATCGTTGCAAAACTGCACGGGACGCGAAAAGTCACGTGAATCGATCGACGACATGGACGATTCCGACGATTTCCGGTTAGTACTCAGTCTTCTGATGAGCTTCTTTCGAACATTCCTATGATGATGATGATGATGATCATGTGGGAGAAGATGAGACTCGAGAGAATGGAGGAGATCATGCCGAGACGAGTCCCCTAACCCTAGATGATCGATTTCGTCTTCCAGATGTTCTTCCGACGAGTCCATGGCTGTATCGATGGTGGGTAACTCAGCTTCAGTTTCAAATGAGGATATTGAGTCGGCAGAGTCGGCGAAAACGTCATCAGTCACGTGACCAGCCACATTACCGTCCTTACTCATCACGTGACCCTCCCCTGTATGATTCCCCCCATCTCCTTCAGGCAAATTCAACGTTGGAACTCGTTGTAGGGACTTTTGCCGGAACGATGTAAATGCTGGAAGTGGAGGGGATTTGGAACGCACAGGAGAGAGAGTTCTATCACGTGACGAAGCACGTGACGAAGCACGTGATAACCCGGGTCGTGCACGTGACGGGGAAACTGTCCTATCACGTGACTTCACCGAAGAGGCAGACATGACTTTGGCCAAGTCTTCACCGTCCTCCTCTCCACTACTACCCTCAACAATGGCGGTCGGCACGTGATCAGCGGCCGAGTCACGTGATGCAATTGACGGCGAATGCGTTCTTCCAATCACGTGACCCATGGTAATCGGAGGTTTCCCCAAAGTACTCAATTCTGGACTTTCTGGATTCATCTTCTCCCCCCTCAAAGTCTCTGTATCTCCTCCAGCTCTTTCACCCCCCCAGGAATGCAAATTATGGGTGTCTTTGGCAGTAGACGGCTCCTGGAGGCTGGCTGTGTCGTTTGCAAAGTCGTCTAGCGGGTCTAGCGTGTCCAAAGCGTCCTTGAACGAGTCACTGGACGTGGTTGAATGGTACGTTGCAAAATCGTAGTCATGGTAGTCAGGGTGATGGGTTTCCTTAGTGTCGGAGTTCGACGATGATGATGATGATGATGATGCTGTGTTAGAATTGAAGGAATTGATGGAAGAAAAAAAAAAAAAAAAAAAAAAAAAAAAANCTAAAGCCCTTGGACAAGTTCTAAAGCCCTTGGACAAGTTCTAAAGCCCTTGGACAAGTTCTAAAGCCCTTGGACAAGTTCTAAAGCCCTTGAAAAGGCCGAAGAAGCGACTGAAGCACTTGAAAGTGTCCAAACAAGTCTCTCAGGTCAAATAAGAGCTTCTACAGGCGTTTCAGAGGTCTAGGAGCACTTTAGAGAGCTTCAGAGGGCTCAAACAAGACTTCTGGAGCTCCAACAGTTCATAGAAGACCTCTAAGAGCTTCACAGGACCTTTAGAACACTTTTAGGAGCTTCGAAGAACTGATTGGAGACCTCCAGAGAGCTTCAGAAGACCTTTAGAGACCTTCATAGAACACTCTGAAAGCTTGAGAGATCACTTTCAAGAGCCCAAATGATCTTAGAGATGTCCAAGAACCTTTTCAAGACACTTGGAGACACTTCAGAAGTGGTATCAGAGAGCTCCTGGAGACCTTCTAGAGCTTCAGGGAGCCGTTCAACGGTGTGGCACGTTCAATAAGGCCATAGGGTAGCCTCTGAACGTCCTTGAGCACTTCTAAAGGACTAAAAGAGCTCTTGGAATCTTTCAGGACACTTCAGAGCACTTCTAGAGCTCTTAAGAGACATCCAGATCTTGAGAAACGCTTCAAAGGAAGTCCAGAGCACTTTAGAGCACGTCAAAGACTCTCAAAGGTTTTAGAACGCTCCAAGAAGCTTGAAAAGCATTCTAGGACACTTGAAGATACTCCAAAGGTTTCCTGAGAGCTCCCAAGAAGGTCATAGAGGACTCTGAAGTGCTTCAAGAGTTCTGATCAACACCTGAAAGAGCTCCAAAGAAACCTTCAGCGCTTGACAATGTTACCAAGAGATCTGAAAGATACTTGAGAGCACTTCCAAGGCTCCAAAAACACTCCAGAAGACTTGAAGATGACCTAAGAACATTTTCCAACATAGTCTGAACACTCTAGAACACTGGAATGAGCTCCAGAACGCTCCAAATGGCTATGAGGTGATCCAGAGTGCTTCAATAACACTTGAAAGTGATCCAAGAACACCTTTAAACACTTGAAATCTCTCTAGAGTGCTCCGATAGCTCTTCTAAGCGCTCCAAACACTCCCAAAGAGACTCTAAAGCACTCCAAAGCACTCCAAGAACGCTCCAGAAAAGCTCAAAACGCTCCAAACACATTTGCAAGCACTTCTAAGTCCTTCGAAACGTCTTAGAACTCTCCAAAGTACTTAAAAAGTTCCAAAAAGACTCCAGAACACTCCCAGAGGCTCCTCAGTTCATAGAATACCCGTTCGTCGCTTCTAAAACACTTTAGAAAGTTCAAAAAGTCATTCTAAACCCCCTGAAAGTGCTCCAAAGTGTTTCAGGACGTCTAAAAACGTTCCAAAAGCTCAAAAACTGTCAATAACGCTCCAAAACGCTCCACAACCCTGGAAGAAGCTCCAGAGGGTGTAGAAAGTTGTAGAATGGTCGTTCTTCAGTTTAAAAAGTTCAAATTTCGTCAAAAAAACAGAAATGCACCTCTCAGGTCATAGAATGATCGTTCCTCATATTCCAACCGTTCCCAAACCCGTAAAAAACAGAAAATACCGGAAATGCTCGTTTCACTCGCATTTCTCATACTCACCCTTCCTATCCCTAACCCTCATTCTAGCCTCCCTCTCCTCCTCCTCAAGCCTACGATCTCTCTCTTCGCGCTTCCTCATAACCTGTTCCGAAACGTCTCCTGACGACGTTCCAGACGCTCCCAGATGGAAATACTCCGTTGCTGGAGAAACGACATTTTTGCCCGCCAAGCGGTCCAGAGTCTCGGCCGAAAAATCCGTGTTTTCCAACGGCAAACTCGACCCGTCCATGGGCCGCAACTTGCGTTTCTGGGGGCGGTTTCCATCGTACGAAAACGGCTCGCCTTGCGCAAAAAGCGTCTTGTCTAGCAGACCCATGGGTCCTGGGTTAGTGGTGAACAACCTAGCCGGTCACGTGTTGTGTAGTGAGTCACGTGACCCATTCCAACAGCTCCTATCAGCACTTTCCACAACTTTTGTCATTCAAATCTCCTTCTTGGACTCACTTTCAAGCGTATAGTGTCGGTTCAAATGATACTCTGAGATTGCCTAGACTTGGAGCTCATGCATGTTACAAACCTAGTGTGAGGGGCGCAGCGACGTGGCGGTTAGGGGGTGAAGGAGAGGCGGAAAAGGGAAAAGAAGTATATAGAAATACTCGTCTCAATCAGCTGATTCGATTAATATTTTCAAAATTCATTTTTGACCACTTTTCACCGTTCTAACTGGACCCCTATATTTCATAATGTTATGACTGTCTCACATCAGTCAGGGGAACCTTAGGAGACGTCTGGAAGGAATATTCGGACACGTACAGCTACAAAAATGGTACCATTGTAATCTCCAGAACGAGGCGAACAATTTGGTCCAATCAGATTTCAGATAGCAGCTATATTAGCCGTTTTGAGTGAGGGTAAACTCCAGATCTAGGGTGAAATTTGGCAACCAAAGAGAAACAGGTTTTGGACAGGTAGTGAGACAAAATCACGTGATCAGAGAGGGGCTATAGTATCCTTTCGAGTGTCACGTGATATGTCACGTGATCAACTTTCTTTTTTTGACGGTCAAATTTCTTAGTCCGATCTCACGTTTCAGCCCCGCGATGACCGTTGCTATAGTTACGATTTGGGCGGTTGGGATCTATTTTCGGCAAGTCACGTGATAGAAAATACTGGAGGTAACGTGATTGCCATTGCCAATAAGGCACGTGTTATGGTCACGTGACCCGTGCCCCTAATTATACTGGTGGACACGTAATGTTTTTTTATTCTTAAGATGTAACCCTGGATGCTGACTCAGCCGCAACCTCGAGTTTTAAACATAAGTTGCATTGCATGACTGCTCCCAAACATGGAGAAGATGAGCCGCATGGGTTAGGGGAGGGGAGGGGGGTGTTGGGAATAGGGGGGAAATGGGTGGAGGGTGGAGGGAGTGGGGAAACACGAGCTCTGAGGGCGGAGTTGGGTCGGGGAGGTCAGGGGGATCAAAATGGTATATTATGTGACAGGGCTAGGGCTGGGGATGGGTATGTTAGAGAGGTTTATAGGTGTATGGTGAGTTCTAAGATTGCTAAAGTCGATAGATTTACAAAAAAAAAAGGTGGCAGGTTTGGCAGGTGTTTGTGAGCGAGGGGTTCCGGCTTCTTAACCGAATGGGAAACATCTCGTCTAAATCGGCATCTTGTACTTGTACAAGGCACGTCGGTTTGAAAGGCCTCGATTTCGACTCCCGCTAGGAACAGTGCGCACACACTACAAGACCAAACCGTGCATCGTCGTATTACTAGAACTACGCGCAGGGAGTGACCCGTCTATCCCAAACCTGCGCCTTCGATCGACACTGTGGAACCGGTTCTCCGACCCCCGGCCTTTCATAAGGAAATGTTGGAGGAGGATAGGTGACTGGGGTAAGACCACCCCCAAGGAGGGGGGCTGTTCGTTTGGGGTTATTT
>ULGT01000006.1:509185-629296 GCA_900519025.1 Yarrowia porcina
AAAAAAAAAAAAAAAAAAAAAAAAAAAAAAAAAAAAAAGGTGTTTGTGAGCTGGTCAGGATGTGGGGTGACTTGTTTTGGGGTGATTTGGAGGTTGCATTGCTGGGTTATGTTGATGTAGATAGTGGGTGAAGAAAAGTGTCGGTTACGCGAAACTTTTGGTGGGAAGTTTGGATGAAAAGTTGATAGATTTGTTCAGTTTGTTGAGGGGATCATTTTGATATAAGTAGATCCAATTTCTATTGTATATGTCAGACTGCAGATGTCTACTCTGTTCGTGAATGTATCTCTAGAGTATGGGGTGATAAAAGTGTCTAGAACTCGAAACTTTTGGTGGGCACTTACTAAGCGAAGTAGATAGGTCTGATGGTCTCGCCGAGGTGATCATTTTAGTACCAGTAATTCAAATATTCCTTCTACATATCAGATTCTATATGCCTGTTCTGTTCATGATGTCTCTAAAGCGGATAATGAATGTATGAGAAAATAGAAAGGTGTTTATCTCGAATCTTTTGGTGAGACCTAACAAAGTAAAGTAGATAATATCAATGAGCTCGCTGCAAGGATCAATTTGGTATAAGAAAAGTACTTATATCTCCAGTAACTTTCCTTTTAGCTGCCTATTATGAGCCCAACCTCTTTCTACATACCTTAGAATAAAAGTGTCAATTACTCTAGATATTTAGTGGGGACTTTGAACAAAAAGTAGATCAGTGTGTTCATCTCGTTGAGGTGATCATTTTGGTACTGAAAAGTCCACCACATCTCTGGTATTACATAATTCATAAGCCTCCCATTCATGAATCTCTTTAATGGAGCTATTTGATGGATGTCTGAAGACAAGTGTCTCTATCTCGAAACTTTTGGTTGGGACTTATTGAGATAAGTACACAGACCTGATCAGCAAGTCACAGGGATCATTTTGGTACCAATAAACCCATGATATCTTCTACAGATACAAATCAATCCGCCTGTTATGTTCTGGAAGATCATCTCCCATGCACACTGAATGTATGGAAGATACAAGTGTCTCCAACTCGAAACTTTTGCTGAGAGGTGAGAATAAGAAGTAGAAAATCTTGTTCAATAAAGGACGGTGATCATTCTGGTATAGATACATTGAGTATCAATATCCCATGTCCAAGTTCAGAGGACTAGTTCTGTTCCTTCCCCCTATTCTAATGGAAAGATAATAGTGTCTACAACACAAAATATTTGGTGGGAACTTCTGATAAAAAGTAGATAGAAACATTCTACTCACTGCAAGGATTATGTTGATATACACAAATATCTTTCATCTTCTCCAACTCCCATTTCAGGTGCCCCGTTCTGACATAGGCCTGTTTGCTAGTAGAAGTGCCTCTAACTTGAGATATTGTGTGGTGACTTTTGATAAAAAGTTGATATTCATAATAAGCTAGTTACGGGGATCATAATGGAACAAGAATATCTGCTATACCTCTTTTATATCAGATTTCATGGCTCTGATAAGTTCACCTCATTGAACATCATCACATTGTATCTATGAGGAACTAGAAGAGTCTCTATCTCAAAACATTTGGTGTGAAGTGCTCGTAAAAAGTACACCATTTTGATCAGATCAGCTCAGGGGACATTCTGGTATACTTAAAACCCATGAATATCTTCTGGAAGCAACTATAGACGCCCACTGTTATGGTGACACTCTGGGAACATATAAGAGTCGTCAAGTCAAAACTTTTGGTGGGAGATGTGGGTAACAACTAGATATAAGTAATCAGCTCAACTCAAGGATCATTTTCATATAAACAAATCTCCGTAATCTTCTCTAATTGTTTGTTTTCAAGCTCCTTGTTCTGTTCATCTTCTGAAGGAAATGTATGGAAACATAGAAGTGTTATAACTCGAGACTTTTGGTGGTGACTTCTGAGAAAAAGTAGATATTAGTGATCAGCTCAACTCAAGGATCACTTTGGTATACTAAAACATGTTCTATCTTCTCCATATGATATTTCAGATTCCTCGTTCTGTTGACCTTCTGAAGAAAATGTACGAAGAAATGGAAGTGTCATTATCTTGAAATATTTGGTGAGAAGTGTCTATAAAAAGTACATCATGCTGATCAGCTCGTCTCAGAGATTATGTTGATATAGACTAAGCTCTTGAATCTTTTCCAGAAGCGATTCCAGACTCTTCTTCCCAAGCTTGATTCTAATGACATGATGTATGGGAAATAGAAGAGCACCTATCTCAAAACTTTTGGTGAGACGTGTCTATAAAAAGTTGATACACATAACCAGCTCATTTTAAGGATCATTTTGATATAAACAAATCTCAGATATCTTTCCCATTCAGATTCGTTGCGTCCACCCTGTAACCTGAGAAAATGTATTTGGAGATAGAAGAGTCTCTATTTCAAAACTTTTGGTAGCAACCTGTGATGAAAAGTAGATATTAGTAGTCAGCTCAACTCAAGGATCATTTTGATGTAAATAAATCTCCGATATCTTCACCACATGAGCTTCCATATTCCTTGACCATTCTTAGCCAACGTATTGAAAATTATAGAAGTCTTTATCTCAAAACTTTTGGTGACAACGTCTGATGAAAAGTAGATATTATTAATCTTCACATCGTGGCGATCATTTTGGCTTAAATAAATCCCTTAAAGGCTGTCTAATCTCGATTCTAGATGTCATGTTCTGTCACACCCACAAGAGGGAAAATAAAAGTACTCGTATCTCAAAACATTTGGTGACAAGTGTGGGTAAAAAGTATATATTCTTAATCAGCTCGTCTTGGCGATCATTTTGGTGTAGCTATCTTACCTGTATCTCGTCTAAGACAATCTCGCTAAATTCTGCTACACTGCCCATTCAATTTCCCAATTTCCCAATTAGGAAAGTGCTTTTCAAGTGTATCAAAAATTCGCAAGTTTGGAGAGGAATAAATTGCCATTTTCGAAGGTTTATTCAGGGTTAGGTTAGTGAAAAGTACTTGGGAGTTTAGTTGGGAGGTACTCGGAAGAAGGAGGAAACGATGTGAAGTGAGGAATAAGACGACAAAAAGTGAATAAACCATTTTATCCCATCATTAAACACAAATAGAACATTTACCACAACTTGAAGTGATTACATTTCATAATAATCGAGTGTTGACTACTCAGAGCTTCAGTCCATACCGAGAGTACAAGAGCCTCCAACTCGAAACTTTTGGTGGGACAAAGTCCAAAGAAGTAGATGATTATAATCAGCGTAGGATGACAAATCTTTTGGTGTAATTTGAAAGTCTGCAGCTTTGGTAAGTGTAAAGTAGTGTAGTTCTCAAGAACTTCAACGAAGAGAACTTTGACCATCTGTAACTCGAAACCTTTGGTGGGAACTTTTTATGGAAAGTAGCTGGCAATAGATTTAGAGTCACTGGGATCATCTCTATACAAGAATTTGTTTCATTTTCCTCTTCTAGTCTGAGTTTTGATAGCTTTGTTAAGCGTACGATGGTGTGAGAACACTACTCGAGTTATTTCGAAACTTTTGGTGAAAAATATAGTTGGAGGGTTGATCATCGTACTGTAATGGTAGGCCAACAATGAATCTTTTGGTGAACTACCTGAACCCTATAATGTGCTATATAAGCAAGGATAGCTCTGTTCTGACTATACTACCTGAGAGAATACATGTGTGTTTTACCAAGGAAGTTGGGTGGTAACTTTTTACGAAAAGTATATATTTGTGATCAGAAAAGGTCAGAGATTATCCCTATACTTGAATCTGACCTTCTACGCATTGCCAAAGTGCTATTTGACCTTCTTTTTCTGAACCACCATAAATACACTTAGATGGTCCTAAACAGATATTTTTGGTGGTAAGTATCTATAAATAATAGTCAGTAAGAATCAGCTCAATCCGGTGATTAGTTTTTCAAACTTCCTCCACTTATAATCCGCATATTTATGGAGTTTGAATGTCATGTTCTGCAACACTTCATATGAAGTGTATAGGAGACTACAGACGTTCAACTCGAAACGTTTGGTGGGTGATTTCAAAGTGAAGTATATCAGTATAGTCAGCTTCAGATGGTGAATGTTTTAGTTAACTTTATGAGCCAATATTCACAGTATGTGCCGAGTAACAAGGCTCAGTTCCTAACTCGAGACCATCACCAATAAATATCTCTAACTCGAAACTTTTGGTGACAAGTCTAGATGGAAAGTAGATGATTACCCACTTAAACTTAGTAATGTCACTATTATATAGATATCTATCTTGTTCGCTTCTTGTCAGATGTGACTTTGAACAGTTATATCCAGCTAAACTATCAGGACATAATGTGACAATACAAGTCGTTTCAACTCGAAACTTTTGGTGAACATTTTCAATAAAAAGTGGATAAGAGTGATCAGATTGCACATTGGAATCTTTTGATAAACTTCTCTACCCGATATCTTCGTTAAATGTGCTATTAAATGTGCTACTAGGTTCATACCCTCCCACACCTAAGCTAACGATAAATGTCTCTCCAACTCGATATATTTGGTGGGCACTTTTTATAAAAAGTTGGTATTCGTGATAAGAGAACAGCTAGGCTTCATTACATACCAGTTTCACACTTTTAATCGGCTTTACTATGATTTCATAAGTCTTGTTCTATATACTATAATGTAGATGTTGAAGTACCTCCAACAGAAAACTTTTGGTGGGAACTTTTGATTAAAAGTACATACGCATGATCAGCTTGGTTTAGAGACAACTATGATGCACTTATCGAACATCTTTTTCGCTTTTTTCACAATTTTTCTAGATCACATTTCACAGTATCATCTTATCATAAAGGTTGTAAGTGGAACATAGAACCACCTCCAACAGAAAACTTTTGGTGGACACTCCGAATAAAAATTACACAGAAATGATCAGCTCACTCCAGAGATCATTTCTATCTACATCTTGACCCTTTACCTCTCGAAACACAACTTCTGACGGAGACGTTCTGCAAGATGAACATTGAACTGTCTACATCAAGTTTTTTGGTGGGAACACTAGACAAAAAGTAGATACAAATGATCAGCACGTCTCAGCCATCATTCCTATGTACTTATTAGCCCTCTTATCGCCTCTTTCATGTTCTGTTCATCCCACCAACGTCCACCCCAATTACTCCAACTACCCCCGACGAACCATCGTCTCTCCTTTTTCCCCTCCCTGCTCAATCAAACACCATATCTATTCCTTATGTATCCTCCCCTTCTTTTCCTCTCCTATCCTTTCCCGGCGTGCCCGGTTGTATATGCAAACCGCACTGTCTATGGTGGTGTGGTGGGAATGGAGTCCAGGCAAACATGCAGTATTAAGCAGTCAGGACTCGAATAACTAACACCAGTTGATGGAGGTTGGACATGTCCTATGTACTTTGAACGCAGCCGTACTTAAACATCCAAAAGGAGTACGTAGACCTAAAGTACCGTACTGGTACCTCCTAAACATCCAAAAGTACTCCCCTAGGACAACCCTGCGGTTGATCTCCTAAAAGACGCCCACTCGACGTGCTGCGCACCTCGACCAGTCGTCTTAAACAGCCGCTTCGCGCCTGTTAGGAGATCAACACCCACAACATGAAAAACGCAATGACAATACCAAACACCTTCACCATCAACCACCGATTCGACGAGATTCGCGCATAGTACTTCATCAGCTCTCTCTGCGCTCCACTCACGTTCAACGAGATATCGTCGGTATTCTGGTCGATTCGAGCCACCGTTTCTCTCTGTTCAGCCACCATTGTAGCCAGCTGCGAGAACATTCCTCCTAGCTCCTGAATCGTGCTTTCAATGGCTTCCACGGCCGTAGACCGTTGTTGAACGTACATGTCCTGTTGGTCCAGCAACAGAGTATCTTGTTGAGGGAGAGTCAACAAGTCCGAAGTTTCTGGATCAGCGCCACTCAACTGGTCCTGCTGCTGCATCTGCATATCATAGGGGTTGGAGGACGCTGTTCCCGAGCCGTACAGTGGACTGGAGGCGGCTTGTTGTGTGGATGCTGACGTGGCAGAGATGAACTGTTCATGTCGTGACTTTGACGCCTGAATGTTGCGGGTTCTTTCCTCCAGAACATCAGCAAATCCGGCCGTCACCGTCGACAACTTTTCCTGGAGCAACACCACCACATTCTTTGAGTGTTCCATGGTCTGTTTTTGGCCCGTAGACTGTCGGGCTCTCTGTTGCAACTGGGTCAGCTGTTCGTTCACACGTGACACCTTTTGTTTGATCACGTGGGTCAGCTCATTGATCTCCACCGGCCGGTCGTCAAACAGCGTTTTTCTTTGTGCCAGTTGCGCCAGTCGTTGCAGCATCTGTGTAGTGTCTGCGATTTCGGCGGCGATTTTGGACGCGTCCTGGGCAAACTGCGACTTTGCCGAGCGGGTCTGGGGCGCTGGAACGGCATTTTGGCGGAGTCTGGCCTGTGCGGCAACGGCACTTTTGAATTCCTGGGTCCGGTTTTGCACGGAGAGCATTTGTGGAGGGTAGAGAGTGTGGTGAGAGTGTGGTGAGGAGGGATGGATTAGGTGAGGTGTCAAAAGTGGTGAGGTAAGGTAAGGTAAGGGTGCATCAGAGTTTATTGGGGGTTTGGGTAGGGGAAAAACGGGGGAGAGAAATAAAAGGGGTTAGAGAGGTGGTAGAAGAAATCTGAAAAGACAGAAGTGATTAGAATTGTTGGTTTAGTAAGATTACGTTTTTAAATGGTCATTTTTGGGCAGTTTTTAACCTCCTAGGTTGACCTAGAAAGATACTCTTACAAAAGAGGTTGGCTAAACTTCTCCTAAAAAGGATCCCAAAAAAGGAACATGAGATGAATATGAAATTCAAAGTGGAATATCGAAATATTGGGGTGGTGGTAGAAGTGCGATAGAACGAAAAGTAGTAACAGAGGAGGGCCAAAAGTGGTATAAAAAGAAATATAGGACCCGCTTAATCGATATAACGACTTTACTTGGTCAGAAAATGTGGAATGGGCTATTTTTGGAGTCTTCATTTTAGGAGCCCATCTCCATGTCTCACTCAAGAGGCTCAACAGGGGGTAAGGAGGAAAACGGGTGAACAAAAAAGTGGAGTAAAAAGTGGAAAAAAAGTTGTTATAAATAGATGGAAACGTTTACCAAGGCTTTCGTATGCTACCGACGTCGTTTGTGCCTTCATATGGGCTTTGGTATGCCTTTGATGGAGTTCATCTTGTACCTTCATATCATACAGTCTATGGAGAGAACATAGAGTACCAAAATGAGACACTTTTTGTATGGTAAGTGGTGGTAAAAAGTGTATCATTAGAATGAGAAAGAGTTGGGGACTCGATTGGTGTACTTTTTTCTATACGTTGCCACACAAACATTACAGATATAATGACCCCCTTCAGTTTCACTCCTTCCACTAATGTCCCAACTATAAGCCAAGTATAACCTCCAAAGTCAAGTAGAGCCACACTACAACAGGTCTTTTGAAACCGGGTAAAAAGACGTCCAAATCGAATCAAACTTCGTCAGGAGCATTATAAATCCGTGTTGGACAGATATACAGCTTCATTTACTCTTCTTATGACTCATTTCCTCTTCTAAAGTCCCCCCTCTTCCCCAACATAGGATGCTATCATGAGGGAGCTGTGTATAGACATTGGTTGTATAACTCCTCATTCTGATAGACTGGATCGGTTCCACTGTAGTAGGATGCTAGAATTAGTCCTTTTATTCGTCATTTCCTCACATGAACATGTCTTGACATCTTTTCATGTCATTTTTCCTCAACTCAACATACTCTTAATCTGTGATCCTGACATACTCAAATTGCAAGCCACAAAAAGACACAACATATCCAGTGCCATCCACCGGTCATTTTGTGCCCCGAATTGATCCCCCCTCTTTGACACCCCTCGTCTCCACCCTCCCACTCACCACCGGCCGAATTGGAGACAGAACATGATTGCGTCCGCCGCGTTGGGTGGTGTGTAGTTGGGTGTTGACAAGTGGTGTGGAGGAGGAAGAGTGAAGCTGAGCAGAGCACTTGGCTTTGACAACTATGAGTTTTAAGATAATCTCAAAGTCGACCTAAACAGCCTAGAAAAGAAGAAGAAAGCAGCTTAAAAAGACCTCGATAAATAAAACATAAAAAAGACACAGAAAAATCAATAAAATTCAATAAAATTCCAGAAACATCTATAATTACATCACTCAGCCACTCAATTCGGCTATTCCGGATGTCTATCGGCTTACCGCAGGCTTCTAGACAATATTCGGCAAATGCACTGCCACAAAAATACGAGACAAAGACCCCCAAAACTGAGCCACAGGTGGCGTGTTTAATGTGCAATTGGAAGCAATCAGGGAGAAAAGAGACGAAGACGAAAATGATGGAAAACGAAAACGAAAAAGACGAATGCAGGGTGGGGTACATGTTCAGGAAAAAGAAGGGCGACAGAATAATTTCTCAGAGACTTTTAAGGACTCTTCAATGAGGTGAATAATGGACCAAAAAGAGATCTGAAGATATAGAAATGGTCAGAATCGCAAGGAGAGTCGATTGGGACGCTTAGATTTGAAATCAGACAGAAACTGGGCGTGTTAGGTACCATTAAACATTCATGTTCAACGTTGAAAACCATATCCTAAATAAAAGACATGGCCAGAAGAATCTTGAAATCGTCCAAAACACTCTCAAGAATAACCACTCGTATCATTTTTGCCACTCGTATGTAGTTATTGCCACCCTCCACTCCGCACGTTACATAATCTCGGTTCATGCACCATTATCTGATGTCTGTAAGGTACAGCCGAGGTTGGGGTGCATGGTGACGATACCAACCAGGTTAGTGGACAAGTAGAGACTTTCAGAACGGCAAAAGTCTTAGTAATCAGATCAAAGCTCTTGTTAGGGCGCCTTCTTCTTTCCACTTCTTCCCGCCACCGTTTGTTACCCTAACCCTGTCACAACTAGGTCTGTCGGCCTGTCATTGCTCTTTCTTACTGTCCTTGACAAGAACCGTATTCTTGGACAAGCCCAGAGTGACACCTTTGTCATGAACACCGTTGTAAGACTAGTGCTTTGTGTGATTGAAACGGGTACGGAGTCTTGTAATTGTATCTGGTTCTTATACCGTAGTTATATCGTGCGATCGTGATACTGCGTATCACTCTTTCACAGTCTTATCGGCGCGTCTGGCAAGCAGTGTTCGGTTCTTGGTGACTTTGGGAGAAAGATGATTGGCTCCGGCTCGGGTTGCGTGCACAAAGAAAAACCTAGTTTGGGGTAGGTTGATATAAATCCCACGCGGGCTCCAGAACCCCAGACTCACCGGTATAGCACCATACAATCATCAAAATGAGCGAGCAGTACACCCTTGAAGTGAGTATGATGTGAATGTGAGGTGGGGTTAGGGGAGGGTGGGGGAGGAGGACCAAAAAGAGGTCGATAGGAGTACGACAGGAGCGAAATGATCGGTTTGAGGAGAAACGGTTTGTGTTGTGGCCTGTGGATCTGCGTTTATACAGCAATTCCAGGATTTCAAAACCAATGTGGTGATGTCAGAATTCCGACTTTAACTGGCGATATTGGTTCTTGGCAATATTGCCTGAGTGCAGATATTGGCAGTAGAGATGGAATTGTGACATCACCAATATGGCAATGTCCAGGTGATCTGGTGAGCGCAAATGGGATCTGGTGAGAAAAGTGGGGTGGAGTACAAGTAACCGGCTGAGGAACTTGACTTCTACAACACTACTTATACGATATCACATCTCCGCCCTTCAGTCGGTCTTTCTACAGGTCTGGCACACTACCAGCTAGCCAGTTCTACCCTGATAGAGCCACTCTGAGCCCCATTTTTCCACCTGGTCTAGATCTCTACCTGCTGAGTCAGATGCTTCTCGTCGTCTCTCCTTCTCGTCGTCTTTTCCCCTTCCCTCTGATCACTTGCTCCGTTTCTTTCCGCAATGGTAATTGCCTCCATAATGTGACATGTGCTGGAACGGATTAGGTTTGGCTGCATGTGCCGAGGTAGTTGCGGTGGAAGTGACTAGTGGCGTGGGGTGGCGGGTAAGGGTCAGGGTTTAGGGCTACGGGAATGCGTCTGCGGCGGTCCGGATACTGCGCCACCCAGGTCGGTGCCGGTGCTGGAGCCATTGCCCGCTTTCAACGGCCCTCTCTCGTGCTGCTCTGAAAATCACATTCCCCACAGAAACAACCTTATCCCCCAAAGCCGATGAACTTTATCCTAGGTGGTGTGACATCTGGGGTACACTAGCCACAGGCAGAGAAGGGGCGAGGCGGTGGTAAGGTGAGGTCGAAGAGCCAATGCAGAGCCAATGAAGAAGAATCATTCTGATTGCCATCACGTGATGGTCTGATTCTGGCTTCTCTTTGCTCTATTATTGCCACGCATAACCCCCCGCACAACTTACCTCCCACCCTTTCCCTCCCACCTCCTCGGTACATGTGCATCGTGCCTAAAGCCTATTACTGAGATGGAGCTATATATACAGCGCTAACGACAGCAAGTTGGAGAGCACAACTCTCCCGAATCTCTGTGGATCATCATCGACGGCAACGTTTTCGACCTCACCGAGTTTCAGAAAGACCACCCCGGCGGAAAAAAGATTTTGAAGCGAGTCGCTGGAAAGGACGCCTCCAAGTTTTTCCACAAGTACCACGACGCTGCCAAGGTTATGCGAAGAGTGGGCCACAAGTTCAAGATTGGAACCCTCAAAGACGCTGAAGCAAACCCCACCCGAGCCATGATTGCCCCCAACCAGACCACCGCTCTCGAGCCCTACGGAGACCTCGTCCCCTACGCCGACCCCAACTGGTACCACGGCTACCACAACCCTTACTACAAGGAGTCCCACGCCAAGCTGCGAGACGAGGTCCGACAGTGGGTCGAGGAGAAGATTGAGCCCTTTGTCGAGGAGTGGGACGAGGAGAAGGAGGTGCCCAAGGAGATTTTCCAGGAAATGGGCAAGCGAGGCTACCTGGCCGGCTCTCTCGGAACCTCCTACAAGGAGCTCTCCAAGTACACCAACGTCAAGCCCGCCTGCGTGCCCGTTGAGGAGTACGACATGTTCCACGAGCTCATCATCACCGACGAGATTATGCGAGCTGGCTCCGGCGGTCTCACCTGGAACCTGCTTGGAGGCTACTGCATTGGTCTGCCTCCCGTGATCAAGTTTGCCCAGGAGCCTCTCAAGCAGCGAATTCTGCCCGGTCTGCTCGACGGCTCCAAGCGAATCTGTCTGTGTATCACCGAGCCCGACGCCGGCTCCGATGTCGCCAACATCACCACCACCGCCGAGAAGACCCCCGACGGAAAGTTCTTCATTGTCAACGGTATCAAGAAGTGGATCACCAACGGTATCTGGGCCGACTACTTCACCGTTGCCGTGCGAACCGGCGGCCCCGGCTCCGGCATGAACGGAATCTCTGTTCTGCTGCTGGAGCGAGGCATGGAGGGTCTGGAGACCCGACGAATGAACACCCAGGGTATGCTGTCTTCCGGCTCCACCTGGGTCACCATGGAGGACGTCAAGGTCCCCGTGGAGAACCTGCTGGGCCAGGAAAACAAGGGCTTCAAGGTCATCATGACCAACTTCAACCACGAGCGAGTCGGCATCATCATCCAGGCCAACCGAGCCTCCCGAGTCTGCTACGAGGAGGCCTGCAAGTACGCCCACAAGCGAAAGACCTTTGGCAAGCCTCTGATTGAGCACCCCGTGATCCGAGCCAAGCTCGCCAACATGGCCATTCGAATCGAGTCCACCCACGCCTGGCTCGAGAACCTGGTCTTCCAGTGCCAGATGTTCCCCGAGGAGGAGGCCATGCTGCGACTTGGAGGAGCCATTGCCGGCTGCAAGGCCCAGGCCACCCAGACCCTGGAGCTGTGTGCCCGAGAGGCTTCCCAGATCTTTGGAGGTCTGGCCTACACCCGAGGCGGTCTCGGAGGCAAGGTTGAGCGTCTGTACCGAGAGGTGCGAGCCTACGCCATTCCCGGAGGATCCGAGGAGATTATGCTGGATCTGGCCATGCGACAGGCCCTCAAGGTCCACAAGGCTGTCGGCGCCAAGCTTTAGTATATAGGAACGTTGATTAGTTGAACGAGCACCGAAGGTGCGAGTACAACGTAGGTGCTGTAGACATCAAGGAGTAGATGTATATGAGTGCTGTAGTAGGAATTGAGGCTCAAGTGCAGTTGTCTGGCTATGATCTTGAAGTGGAGGATACTGCTCATAGATAGATCAAAGACACTTTGGATGTCCCTGATAGAAAACTGGTATCATGAGAGTCTTTTGGAATAGCTATATGTGTCTTTATAGCTACTGGGGGTGGGGGTAGCTGGTTTGGCATTGAGTGTATTAGAAGTACCTCTATTGATACATCTATAAGTCAAGAGTAGTGCTAAGGAATATAATGAGCTTGACTGAATAAATAAATGATTCAGAATGAAATAAAATGATGGCCTTGTAGTTTATGGTGGGTCTTGTGTGATAGGTGTTCTCTTTGGATACGGGAAATTTTCCAAGTACATACTTTTGAATGGATAGGTATATAGTCCAATGGTTTTGGTACACACCAGTGGCTAAAAGTCCGTCATGGCTTTTCAGTGGGTGTACAGTACAAGTAACTGACTACTATCAAGCCGATGAGCGTTTTGTGTGTCAATGAAATGGACGTGTTGATTGCAGTCTACTCGTATATAAGTCGGGTGCTCAGTCTATCTGAACCTGAAAGCTGTTGGTTGCACCTTTAGCATAAAAAGGACAATATATTCCGAATGAATGATAACAGTTTAGAAGAATACTTTTGCTTTATACACCCACCATCAATGCCAGTACACTGCCTTAGCTTGAAAAGTACCTCTTGTAAAACAACGTGGTTCATGATATCCATCACATATAAGTAAGTTGTTATTGACTTTCCTATTGTAGTCCATGATCCTTACCTTCTGATACATCTCTATATACAATACATACCTTACTGTACCTTGGCTAATCCACTCACCATGCTATATTCATAAGAGACTGTCAAATGTTTCAATTTAGCACAAACAACAGAATCGAGCTCCGTTGTATTTGCTAGAGAGATTCTGCCTTTGAATTGATGGCTTTACTGTTCGTTGGATGTCTTTACTTGCCTTGATACCTTGACTTGATGTTCAAGGCCATTACACTGAGACTGAGAGAAGGAACATGAGTGATAGGATATATATCAAAAAGGAGTTATTGACAGGAAAGATTATTAGAACTTTACTAGTCTGTGCTCATTGAGGTCTGTCCAATTGAAGTCAGTGAAAGCAGTTCATGTTCATGTTCATGTTCTTCAGTTCATGCCCTTGATCACCCTTGTCTCTTTTGCCGGCTTTTGTTCATACTACGGCTACCCTGTTCATCAAATTCAGTTTGTTCAAGATGTCAATGTCGGTACATTTATTGCGAATGCGGTACAAGTAAGGATAGGTCTCTGCATGGCGAATTTCGGTGGAATAATAGCATGGTATACTGAAGACATAATTCAAGTCGAAGTACACGTATTGAATGTTTGCTTTGAAGTGGAATCGTATTAGCATGGAAGGTACTCGTACAACAGCCGTCCATCTCTGTATCATTATGAAGCAAAAAGAGAATCAAGAAGTACACTCCTATTCAGCTTGGCTCGATTCCATTTACCTCATGGTCAAAGGACTCTCGGATCTGACAGAATTATCGTGCATTGTTCATTTCCGCTGAATTTGGAAGTATTATATATCGACAATTTCCTCAAATATGCTGAAATGCTCAATTCCACGAACATTCTAAAGCTCGGCACAGTATCTCATTACCGGTAGCCAAAGATGACGGAGGTGATCTCAAGTCAGCCCAGAAAACTAGACAACGACTCCAGATCAAATATCGTCAATAGCAAGGTCTGGCGATGTTATAACGCTTACTAAACATATAATCAGATTCAAAATGACTTTTATGAACTCAAGAGTAAGTCGTCAAGCATCATCATATATATTCCTTATTCAAGAAGAGCTCCACCGGTACTCGTATATAATACAAGTAGTCTCTTCCGCATAGACTCTTCCAACCATAAGACATAGAGCATACTTAGACCAATCTGGGGCCCCCTTCAGTGGTCTAATCTACCCAATTGGTGGTTCAATTGATGAGAAAAATGATGAGAATGTAATACGAAAACACTCTACAAGCTACTCTAGAAGCTACCCTACATAGCTCTCCAAACCTGTACCAGTTCTATTGCTCATCACTTCACCCCATCCTATCTTCCCTGTCACGTGCCCGCCTTGATCTGCGGTATCCGCCCTAAAGCAAGTTAAAGGTGAACCTGTGGAGAGGACTATAGCACGAGAAAGAAGTGATAAGAAAGCGAAAAAAAACCACGAAAAAATCACAGAAACGTCAATTAACTATTACGTAATAAAACCTCGTCTAATTGTGTTTTTTCTATTTTTTTCCCTATTTTTTTATTAATTTCTTTTCCACCCTTCCTCCCTCTTCTCGAACCTTCTGCAGTAGGGTCAAACCTCCCAGTCTTGCATATACCTTACCCATTACCCATTACCTTACTCTCTACACTACACCTTATCACTACACCTGTTTTCACGATGAACCCCCGAGTTTTCTTTGAAGTCGCGATTGGAGGCAAGACGATTGGCAAAATCTACTTTGAGCTGTTTGCCGACAAGGTGCCGAAAACGGCCGAAAACTTCCGGGCCTTGTGTACCGGCGAAAAGGGCGCCACCAAGGCCGGTATTCCGCTCCATTTCAAGGGCTCTTCGTTCCATCGAGTCATCAAGGACTTTATGGTCCAGGGCGGCGACTTTACGGCCGGTAACGGAACCGGTGGCGAGTCTATCTATGGCGAAAAGTTCCCGGATGAAGCCTTCCCTTACCCTCATGATCAGCCCTTTTTGTTGTCCATGGCCAACGCTGGCCCCAACACTAACGGGTCTCAGTTCTTTATCACGACCACTGAAACTCCTCATCTTGACAATAAACATGTTGTTTTTGGCAAATTGTTGAGTGGTAAGGGTATTGTTCGTCAGATTGAGCGGACCGAAACCGGTGAACAGGACCGTCCTAAGCAACCCGTGACTATTGTTGATTGTGGAGAACTTCCCAAGGACTTTGAGGTGCCTGCCGGTAATGTTGATGACGGCACCGGAGACGATTATGAGGATTTCCTCAAGGATAACGACAATGTCGATGTCAATGATCCTGCTTCTGTTCTTGGAGCCATTGAAAAGATTAAGACTATTGGAACCAAGCTGTTCAAGGCAGGAAACGCCGAGGGAGCGCTCAAAAAGTATCTCAAGGCCACCACTTATCTGGAAGATTACCTGCCTGATGATCTGTCCGAAGAAAACATTGCAAAGGTCCATGCTTTGCGAATCTCGTGTTACTTGAACGTGGCTCTCATGGCTCTCAAGGTGAACCAGCCCAAGGTCGCCATCAAGGCCGCTACTTCTGCTTTGGACGATGAAACCGTCGGAAACAAAGAAAAGGCAAAGGCGCTGTTCCGACGAGGATCCGGTTACGCTGCTTTGAAGAATGAAACCGATGCGCTGAAGGACTTGAATGCGGCTCTGGAACTGGAACCGGCCGATGGAGCAGTCAAGGCAAAGATTGAGGAGGTCAAACAGGCCGCCCAGAGAAGAAGGGATGCAGAGAAGAAGAAGTATGCGGGATTCTTTGGGGGTAAATAAGCCGCCTGTGAGCGTAGCGAACAGGGGGGTTATGAAGAAGCCTAGTCTGAGCGTAGAGAGCAGAGAATCGATCCGGTGACCCAGTGGCTTACTAAACAAGTGAGCTAGTTTAATGACTGGCGACTAGGAGCTTCTCATACGTCACGGAGACGAAAGTATATAGTAACGATGATGGTATTGAATAAGAAGGTCGTGCTGTAGATGGAAGCTGCCTCCGTAGACAATGAGAACGATTTCTGCCATGTCGATTTTCAGTAAATATGATACACCATGATAACCATTCCCTCGTAAGTCTTGTCACTGTACAAGGTCACTGATGGAGCCAAAAACGCTCAGCTTGTGAATGCATTGACGGTAACGAGATGCATTCACTTTTCTTCAAAGTGGACTTCTTTGGTCGACAGTGCTTTGGCAGAGCGTAAGTGAGGGGTCTATCTGCTTCAACTTGCAAGTTTGGTTATAGCTACAAGTAGTTTAGTTCATACCCATCATGTCTTGTTTCAATTGAATGAGTACACCCTCATCCAAACATGCTGTCCTGCAAACAATATGCCGGGTCCTCAGTTCCTTCTACTTTCTGATTAGCCATATTAAAATGTCAATCTATTGACTTTTCGTACTTATAGACTCACTGGTCCTCTCAGGGAGTTCTGTTAGAAGAGACTACTGGTAGATAGACAAGTTGAGCTACAAGTACTGGCCAAGGAAAGACTTGTAACTTGTGAAGTACGAAAGAGCCAGTGTACAGTAATGTCACTTCCATCTTTACAAGTACCTCTGACTGCCAAAAAAGTTGTTTGAAGGACCTCTACATTCCCTCTTCAACATGGAGCAAAGAAACAAGTATATACATACTTCTTTGAGAATTTTTCGAAGACAAACTGGCTTACCTGCTGGTGCGTGAAGGTAATACGGACTTCATTTGTAAATACAGAATAAAGGGACTTGTTAGTGTTGTCTTTATGTATATCTCAAGTGTCCGTTGCCATTGTGCAATCAGTTCAGTATCACATTGTTCACATAGGAGAGCTTGCCAAGGATGTCATGAGAACAAATGAGTACTTTGAAGTTCAAATGTGAGTAGTATGTATGTACTTTTATAAGTGTTTATATGACCATATCCCTTGTTCAACATTCAGGTATATAAAAGTATTTAATAGAGAAGTGTCTGAAATATCCTGGTACGTGGTAATCAGGAGTTAAAATATATAGCTCTGTATCAACTTACCAGGTAGCAACAGTTCACATATAAATATCCCTTCTTGTGATCTTTCTACATGTCTTCTTTTCTTCGCCATATAGATACTACTTGAAGAGGTTGTAGTCACGTCAGAGACATACAGTGGCATTGTGTAGTTCAGAAACTTACCTTCTAGGTCGGCTCAACAACTCCCCGGATTCTTTTCTACGTCATACACTATTCAGCAATCACACCTGCTCTCATACTGTAGCTATAAGCTAGACTTGGGCAAGTGCTGATGATGGAGTAACGTCTGATTGTAATGATGTGATTAAGAAGTAGAGAGTCTAGTTTCAGCAGAATTGGATCTTTTAGCTGTTCAAGTCATGTCACGAGTTCTCTACCTTTCCATAACTTCATGTTCTTTTTTTCTTTTTAATCTATTATTAAATCATATTAGTATATATTTAATGCAGTCTTCACAAAATAAAATAGGAAATACATATAAAAGCAATCCAGCTCCTCTCAGACTCGCTTCTAAGCCTCCATGTAGCGAGTACAGCTTGTCAACTCTTGAATTCTGATGAATGAACGCCGCAATGACGCCGCAATGACGCCTCAATGACGCCGCAATGGTATGGACGCTCGAGGCAATGGGGGGAATGCCGCCATTAGTGCAGTGTACGTGCAAGTGAGCAGATCATTCGACGTCCCGATGCATGCTGCCATCCTCCGATGATGACATGCTCCAATGTCGCCGTGCTCCGATGCTGCTGAGCTCCAATGTTGCCGTGCTCTGATGGATGAGGCCATGCCTCGATGAATGAAGCCGTGCTCCACTATTGCCGTGGCTCAATGAGGCATTGGAAGTTCTGGCATAAAGATATGCATTTGAACTACAGTCGCTGCTACACTGGGGTATAGATTCAATTAAATAGACGATTTTCTTAGTAAATAAACAAAAACAAAAACAAAAAAAAATCATTTGAAAGCTTCAGTAAAAATTCGGATTCAAATTTTAGTAGAGTGATGGATTCTCACTGTACAGAATCTCAACTTGTAGGTCTAGTATTTCTCATACATCTTCTTTTTGTCTCTACCAAGCATATACCCAGAGTTTTTTGTAGTTATTAGGACCATTGTAGAGCTACGAATAGTTAAGATATTGAGATTTTGAAAAGGCGGAGTTGTTTTTGAAGCACTATTAAACACTTCTACTAACTCCAAAATTTATCTTTTGGTCCTGAAGGTCTTCACTATTGGGTTGTCAGAGTGGAAGACACTTGATAAGATGTTTTGAAAAGGGGAGAATACAGTAACGAAGATGGTATTAATAAGTGGATTGTTTGCTAGAAGCAGTCGGAGTGAGTGGCCAGATTGCTACTAATAATGGAACGATAATTTTATCTGTAAACCAGACCTTTGTACTTGTAACGTGCATCTCGATGTGTCTTCGTCAATGTCTCATACTGTAGATTTTGTGGAGTGTTAAGAATCGGAGTGTACACCTATTTAGTGCTCTATTGATGAGATTTCATACGAGCGGCTTCTATTCCACTATCGACACTTGTTCTAGTTTGGTATTCGTCTAATTTGTCGCCCTAACTTGTAGCTATGGAAATACTTCTTCAGTGAGCCACTCTGAAACAACGAATAGTCATCTTAATGAGATTCAGTAAGTTCTGGGCTGCTATTAAAGGCGTTTGAAGCACTGAAGTTCACATTTAGTCGTAATATGGCTTCAATAGTGGACCTCTGAGGGCTACGATTGTTCTCCAACAGTGGCTTTTCAAACCACAACTAGTAAGCGATCTAGATATAAAAAAGTTCTTAAAATGACTCTTTAGACGTGATTGATTCTCATGCAACTGCTTAGTCACCCGAAAAGTGACTTTCAGGCTCTTTCATCGTTTCCTGTTCTCTTACCTCCTCTTCCTAACAAAGTCTAAGTAGACGGAGCTATTGAGGCCAACAACAAGGGCACATATCTCGAGAAAATTGTATACACGCCTGGTGACTTGACAGTACCATTTTAGTTTTGCAGTTATGGGCTCCATTTTGATACCAATATCGCTTTTCTAACATGTCAGGAACCCCTTAAATGAACCCCCAGCGGACTTTTCTTTCAACTAAATTCCAAGTAATTAACCTTGGATGGGTTACTTTCAGCTGGTGTAATCGTAAGTCTTAGGAGGTATTTAAAGATGCTCCAATTCAAAATATTGTATGGCAACCTAGAGAGATATTGCTATGGATTGGAAGAGAAAACGACGGGCTACATTTTGGTCCAACTCTCATCTCTCCACCTCATCTGTAACACTCGATATTATCCAGTGGACTTTTCTTCAAGCAAACCTTTACTAAAGTATATCCATCAAGGGAGAAGTACAAGTAACAGTGGAATACAACAGCATCATTACGACTCAACAATATCTGAAAGAACATCATCCTAACACACCGAATCAGATATACTGGTTCAGACCAATAAAAAACACTTTCTCACTTCTTAGTTCACTTCTTCATTGGTGTTGAGTACAGTATGATTAAACTCGACCCTCACCCTGACTTCCCTTGATCCACCGACTTCACTCCTCCATTTATTCTCCACCCCTTCCCGAGCCGCACATTAACCGAGCTCTACCCTTGATTCATCCAATTTCACGCACTGCACCCGATTAGGCCGGTCTTAAATAATAATAAAATTATTTTAAAACTATTTTTTATTCTAAAAATAATAACTGATATTTATGACTTTTGCCAGCTAATTCACACCGACAATAGGCCGTAGCCGAGGTACAATACGGTAGTGGGATGAGGTGGAGACGAGATGGAGCTAAGGTATGGTGCCAGGAACCACACGGATTACTAATCAACATAACCACTATACTACAAGAACAACTAAACAACTACGAGAAGATCAACAACTATACTCGGGTATGGCTCAACATTTCAACGTCTAACGGTTTCTACTTTTTTAAATAAATATTTTCAAAATATTTTTTCTGTCTTTTTTTTTCATTTTTTCCCATTTTCGTCTTTTTTCCATTTTCCCACTTTTCATTTTCCCTTCATATTCTTGCATGAGCCGCTTAGAATGAGGAGTCGATTGACGGCAGAACTGACGCCCCCAAAAAGAGAAATATCTCGATAGATCGGTTTTGATCACATGACAACCCTACCCTCAACACTCTACCCTAATCCACCCCCAAAATCTACTCCAAAGTTGCCCTCAACTCCTCCCCGATCCCTGCGCCACAGTAAAGTTTAAGCAGGTTATACGTCTAAAGTGGCGAGTGATGTTGAGGTAAGATATGAGGTGAGATAAGGGAACGTTTTTGAAGGTAAAGGAGTGCTAATTTCCGCCTAAGAAGTGCAAAAATCAACTCCCCGACCCTCAAATACCCTAACCCGACTTCCCCCATCTCTCCAACCCTACTCCTTCATCTTCCTTCAATGACGTATTTAGTGGCTTCAACTTTATCCCATTACATGACCACTGTATCATACAAGTATCCATAAGGTATACCTTCTTCTTAAAACACCCTCTTCCTCTTACTCACCACTTTTCCTCCCCAAAATATGACCACCACCCAAATCCCTCCCCTAGCCCAGGAATCGAACCGGGTTCAAGACGCAAAAGATATTCTGGACCGGCTGGTTCCTCGAGTCATTGAGTATATTGATTCTGCTACCAAAGATGGAGCCAAGGTCGGTCCTTCTGAGTCTCCCCAAGAAATCCGAAAACAGGTGGATTTGACTCTTCCCGAAAAGGGAGAAGGTCTAGAGGGGCTGTTTGAGTCCGTGGAACACGTTTTATCGAAATCGGTGAATACCTGGCACCCTGGATTTCTCGATAAACTGTACGCTTCCACTAACCCTGTCGGAGTGGCTTCGGACATTATTCTGTCGGTGTTGAACACAAACTCCCATGTGTACACCGTGTCGCCTATTCTGACTCTCATTGAAAAGTCAGTTTCCAAACAGTATGCTGGATTGTTTGGTTTCAAGGGACCCCGAGCAGGAGGATTGACCTTCCCAGGAGGATCGTACTCCAATATCACCTCTATGGCTATGGCCAGGGCGATTTTGTTTCCCGACACAAAAACCGAGGGCAACGGAGACCACAAATTTGCCGTTTTTGCGTCGTCTCATTGCCATTATTCCGTCAAGAAGGCGGCTATCCTTCTCGGAATCGGCCAGTCCCAGGTTTTGGCCGTTTCGGTCGATAAAGAAGGTCGAATGATTGCTTCAGACCTGGAAACCAAGATTGTCGAGGCCAAATCAAAGGGATTCACACCTCTTTATATCAATGCGACCGCTGGAACCACTGTTTTTGGCTCTTATGATCCGTTTGTCGAAATTTCAAAAATCGCCAAAAAAAACAATCTATGGTTCCATATCGACGGATCTTGGGGAGGAAACGTGTGCTTCTCCGAGCAGTACCGGTACAAACTTGAAGGCTCCGAATCGGCCGATTCTATCACCGTTAACCCCCATAAAATGTTGGGTGTTCCCACCACTTGTTCTTTCCTGTTGGTTCCCGACGAAAACGCATTCAAGACGGCAAACGCGCTTCAGGCTCCTTACCTGTTCCATGGATCCAACGATGAAGAGAATTTCGATCTTGCAGACGGTACCCTGGGCTGTGGAAGACGTCCTGATGCTCTCAAGTTGTACCTTGGATGGCAATGGTTTGGAACCGAGGGATACGGTAAACGAGTCGATCATGCTTTTGAATTGACCAAGTACCTTGCTGAGCAGGTGAAACAGCGTCCTGGATTTGAACTCGTGTCCCAGTACCCTCCTCCTTGTCTACAGACGTGTTTCTACTATGCTCCTAGTGGCACTCTGTCTACAGAGGCTAGTGCCAACTCTGACGCTACAAGATTCATGGCTAAGAAGTTGTACGATTCCGGCAAGTTTCTGGTCGACTATGCTCCTGAACAGGGCGACCAAGGACGAGGAGAGTTTTTCCGAGTCGTTATCAACGCTCCTACAGTCAGTTCAAAGACCGTTGATGATCTTTTGAATGAGGTGGAGAGATTGGGTAAGGAGTACAAGGGGAGTCATTAGAGGATAGAATAGACATTAATAGATGACGTTGAATTCACAGAAGTGAGAATACATGTAGCTAGATACGGGGAATATGTCCTTGTAGAGTGTATACCTTCACTTGCTTATTACGAGAGCACCACTATTAGAGGAATTCTGATGTTGGGGAAGCTGATAATGAAACGGGGTAGGGTGAGAGGTTAAGAGCATCTACTTGACTGATAGTGCACGTAATAACTACTATGGCTACATTTATCTCACTTCTGAGATGATCATTAATGAGACGGAACTCGAGTATTGAAAGTGAGGGTTACGTTGTTTTTATCAGCTAAAAGTAGATATAACTCCACCCATTACTACAACTGAGGCATGTTTATACAGAACTGCTCCATTTATCACTCTTCTGTATGAGGATGAAGAGGCCTAATAAGATAAAAAGATTATAGACAGTAGTAGAAGAGACGTTAGTGTTATGCAAAGCTGTTTGTATGTATTTGAGTACAGTACTGCTATTTCTACCGTATTGAGAGAAGGACAGAATACAGGCGCAGGGATACAAATATCTTGATTTTGTAGAGAATAAAAACGACGTAAAACTATATAAAAGGCTGGAGCTGTTTATCATAGCTAGTAGTGAAGTATCAACAACTTATGGATATCTCTAATAGATTTCTATATCATTTTTTCATCTTGTTCAGTAACAATGATTGATTCCAAGTCTGGTGAAGGAATAAGTCACTAATGACGGAATAAAAGTAGAAAATAATATGAATAAAAAGTCCAGTTTGTTCATTGCGCTAATATTGTACTGAAGGTCACTTACTAATGCATTTAGAATGTAATTACTGGTCCATTTACCTCTATACTGTTGGTATCATTGAATGAGACAAACACCATTGACTAAATGAAGGAGTAAAAGCAGAATTGAAGAAAGATAAAAAGGTCTTGGTGTTATTGATAGCCATCAGCAACCATCTGAGTACTTGTTGTAGTTACTGAGATGCTAAATACAGTGATTCCTTCAGTACATGAAGGGAGACCATACTTGATTAGGGCAATATAGCAAGTAGGGAATACTTATCTGACTGTAACTGTACAGCTGAACATCTTATGCTGTGGTAAGTATTTTTTGAACTTGTGCTTTTAGGAGAACCAGTACTTGCAGTCTTCTGAAGCTGTGGATACATAGTCCCATTTCATATTAAGCGCTCAACTCGCTCGATAGTAAAGATGAAGAAGAGCAAAGTTGACCAAAAGAATCATCACACCAGGGGCTACAGAATGGTATTTTCAGATTTCTTGTGGGTCCTGCATTGGTCTCTTTAGTGCTGTCATTCATAATGTCTTTAAAGAGCCGTGCTTCACTCTAAGATAGAGGAAAAGAGGGTCATAAGAATGGGAACTTCTCCAATATAAATTTTATTCCACTTTTGCTACACTCGCAGAAAAGGTGTCTACTTTAATACACCCCACTTTTTGCAGAATGACCATTCTCATCTTGTAAGTACATACTATATACTGGTATGTCTACAATGAACTCAACTGAGGTATACCCTTCAAACGAAAAGGTGTAAGCGAGCAAACAGTCTAAATTTGTAATGGGAAACAGCACTTGTCTCACCAATATGATCTTTCAGATAGCTTTGTCGGTACTTGTAGATGGGATATGACCTTCAGGGTTTCACTATAGCTTGATATAGCCACTGGAAGTGCTCAAATACGAAACCGCTTCTGTAGAACAATCTCATCCGATATTTGAAGACGTTCTTACTCACTCTTACTCACTCATGACGACTATTCAATCACCTCAGAAACTCCATCTTGAGGGTACCGGTATTGAACATGGTATGGGGTCTGTTCTTAGTCTTGGTGTTAAGCTATAACAAGGGAGAGTGCTAAATAGTAGAGCGTTAGCAGGTGCCTGTATCCTATCGGTACCGGTAGTCAACATCGATGAGAGACTCTAAAGATTACACCCAAGCTACAGTACACCATTATTGTTATACTTAGACGTGATCAGTTGTATCTATCAGAGCAACTATGCAAGGAAATTCAAGACTCAAAAAGTGATTTGAATGATCCAGTGAGTCTTCAAACAGTTGTAGAGTATTTACATGTCCTTAAATAGCCATTACTTCTTCTGCAATCGGTATATGGTAGACCTCTAAAAGCATCTCGTGTTCTTCCCTGTAAGAATAAGGGCAAGTTCAGATGACAGAGCAATGGAATGGCCCACCGTACCTCTGGAGATACAACTGAGTCGATACGAGGACTGCAAGAGCATAGTGAGCATACGATGAGTGTAGATGCAGAACTAAAGTACCGTAGCTGAAAAGACCGAAGAAGAGTGCAGAAGCCAAAGCATTGTATTGTAATATCTCTGACGGGAGAGATGGGTGTAGCACTTCAAAGAAAAAGAGAGACATCTATGAGTTCACAGGTCGACTGTATGAGAATGTCAACACTGGTGAAGGCTCTAGGATGACGAGCATTTTATTGTTGTAGCAATGAGTAGCGATGTAGAGGACTGAAGCTTCATTGTAAGAGAAAAGAAGTATGATTCTTGCTCATTGAGATGATGACTTTGATCAGCACGAGTAGGACTACAAGAGTGTTGGCTATGTTCATGACAGCAATGACTGGCATACTAGGTACTGTACTCTTCGAAGTTACATCTGAAGGGAGACATGGTACCAGTAGGTGGCAATTGTATTCAAAGTACCAGGATAGTACCCTTTGCAAGGAAATATAAGACTCAAGAAGCAATTTAAATGCTCTACAAGTCACGTGGACAGTTCCAAAGTACTCATTCTGGCTTTACATCTTCTATACACATTACATGATGGAGCTCAGATCCTTCCCTTAAGAATACAAGATTAAGTCCTCTCGACAGGACTATGAAAATATTATACAGACAGTAAAAACGCCCTTGACTCAACCTGGAACAATCCTCTATATCTACCACAAGACTCAAGAAGTTATTGAATGAACCAGAGAGTCTCATACACAATTCTAGAGTAGTTTTGTACCCTTATATAACCAAACCTGTTGTAACTACTGTACGTTACATGATAGAGCTCTGAGAATCCCAGCCACCAAGATCAAGATCAGTTAACACCACCTCCAAACAATCCACTTGTAGCAATAATGAGTCTTGAGAGTACAAGAGTACACCCTTGCTCAAGTCTGGTCTATAAGAGTAGTACCTCAAAGCCTCGTGGACAGTTCCAGTACACTCATAAGTCTTCTATACCTCTCCCATAGACACTAATACAAGAGATGTGCCTTCAAGATCGAGGTCATAACAGCACTCTGGTCCCCAAAACTACAGATCTCTCTCTTTTCTGTGAGTAGCTCAGACGCTGGGACTAGGACCGAAGTCTTGAACACAAGCCCGAATAACCAAGGAAAAGTGGAAATGACGTAAGGAAAGACCATTAGAGTGGTCAGTTGCAACTTCACGGGTCGTACTAAGCTAATGGCTATCTTTAATTGTCTCCAACCTGTATTCACACATCTATACGGCTACATTAAGGCTGCTTGTCATCTCTCAGTGTTACCCCAAAACTACTTACTTGTATCTACACCCTTACCCACCAGTCTACCCTAGCCCATGACTGATTTATAAAAGTATCGTAGCTCCATACGAAATGGTTCTGCAGTTGAATGGACTGGTCATAGTCAGTACTTGTAGATTGTAGATATACCGGTTCTTCATGTTGTCTTTATATCTAGTCCTGACATGGAGAACCATCTACAGAGACCAAGTAGCTTGTTGGACATTTTAATATCCATGTTCGCGCTCAAATTGACCCATGTATATACTCTTCACTTTTCATTATCTGATAGTTAGACATATATTGCTGTACAATCAACATAGACAAAAGAAATACACTAGTCAACTCCCACAGACCGTCCTATTATCCTGATCCAGTTTCCCCTTCAAAAACGCCGATTTCCCTACGTTCCAGAAACCTCCACTTTGCCCTTACACTCACCCACAATTTTGTTAGCTTTTTGGCCAGAAAACGACTGCTGACTAAGCAGACATTTTCTTGAAAGCAGTCTAGGCACCTCATGACTGGTACCATTGTATTCCCCTAGATCCCCCCATCATGAATATACCATTAGTTTCCCCCTTTGACCTCTCCTTCACTCTGTTACCCCCTAATAACTTTTCCCAAATCCAAGTTCACCCTTGATTCAGGCTTTTTGAGAAATTTATTTTTTTTCTCAGATTTCAAAAAATCCCAAAACTGGGTTTTTCTGGGAACAGCCAAAAACACCTATACAGCAGCACAACACAATACTAGAGAGGGAAATAGAGGAGATGGAGGGAAAAGAAGTGTATACACGTGTTCCCTGAGGCGAGGGGATCATGTTGGATATATTGTTTTGTATTTTTGACAAATAATACCCCCTACAGACTCCTCAATACACCTTGTGCCTTCATTCAAAACAGTCTTTTTTGACGAGTTTTGCCATACTGTTACCCATGCTTTTGCCAAGTCTAAATCCCAAGTAAAGTCTAACTAAAAGTAAGAAGACAGAACATAAATATACCCACCTGCAGCTTCCAATACAGCTCATAAAGAAAAGATAAACACACCAAACCACTCAGAAAGCTTTGCTCTATCGAACCGTACCACTTTCAAGACTCTCAGACTTGTCTAACCCTGAAAAGTAACCCCCAGCGGAATTTTTCTTCAACTAATCTCCTAACTAAAGTGAGCTCAAGAGTGGTAGCTCTAGTGGTAGCTCTACAGAGCTCTACAGAGTGGTAGCTCTAGTGGTAGCTCTACAGAGCTCTACAGAGTGGTAGCTCTAGTGGTAGCTCTACAGAGCTCTACAGAGTGGTAGCTCTAGTGGTAGCTCTACAGAGCTCTACAGAGTGGTAGCTCTAGTGGTAGCTCTACAACGAGCTGCGCTCATTGTAGACCTCCCTGGTCAGGTGCAGTAAGCTACGCTTACATCTTGACTATGTACAGATAAATAGACGGCTATCGTCCTCCACTCAGCCGGGCGAGTTCTCTTTGCTTTTCATCCTGCTGGGGCGCTGGGCCCGACGTGATGAGCTCCTCGTCGGGCTTGAATTGTCCAGTCGACATTTTGTTGTATTTGTCGTCGTACTGGCCCGTGGACATGGGCGCGTTGCCTCGGAACCGCTTAGTCATATCGACCATTCCTCTTCGGCACGCCAGAAACGAGTTCATGAGCAGCACACACTCCTCGGGCATCTCCTTGACCAGCTCCGGCTTAGTCAGGCAGTCCTTGGGCGTGTTTCGCTGCACCATGACACATGGCGACCGTTGCAGGCATATCGCCACGTTTGTTCTAATGTCTTTGCAACTGCGTTAGTAGGGCAGAAAGGGAGGTACCTGACATACCGTGGAGTACCATAAGAGCAATACCTAGGGTTAGGTCATGTGACTAGTCATGTGACTCTTCACGTGACAGCAACAACAGTCACATGACCCCACCCAAGATATCTCCTTTCCTGTAGTTCACCATCTCTCACTCGCTCTCTGGACTCACCTCGATCCCATGGTTGTGGTGTGAGGTAGAAATTCATGCACCCAAATTTCGTGACAAGACTGATGTCATGAAGTTTATTTCGGAATAGTGGGGAGAAAGGAAAGAAAACTATTGGGGGAAGTTCATGGATATATGTACTTGGTTTTGGTCACTACACTTGCTCTGAAACTTGGGGACACAAAACCAATTTCAAATTATAAGTAAAGCTCATTCCCCTCGTTTCCAACCCTCCGCAAACTCTCAGCCATGCATACTGGGCGCATGGGAGACAAGACCACCTCGGACACGTCCCACGCCATAATCATCGCAACATGTCGGTCTCGTTTCTGGCCGGAGAGCCCAATTCCAGCGAAAGTGCCACGTCATTGGCCTTTTGGAAGGGCCGTACGATTTTTGTGAGTACCAAGAACAACTACAATGCTTCGGTTTGCCACTAACAAAGACTTATTGTTCAGGAAACAACCTGATTATAGTCCAGTACCCGTCGGTGCTGCTGCAAACAATCTACCTGCCATGTGACGGAGTCGCTGTGACTATCAACCCTGAGACTGGCCACGTGGCATTGTCGCTGGGAAACGTGGTTTGGATCCTCAAGCCTACAGTGGAGTATGGACGCAAGACTCAATGGACCAAGGTGAAGGAGATTGAGATGGCAGCGAGGTCACTCACGTGGTGCTCACATACGGAATTGTGTGGAGTTGATGGCGAGATTTCTCTGTGGAATGTTCTAACCGAAAAACCTGAACAACCAGCCATCAACATGTGGACTAGGGTACTCCCCCAGAAATGCTCGTTTGTCAGTTCTACAGCCGAAGGACAGTTTCTGGCGGTCTGTACCCCCCATGACGACTCCATTGTCATTGTTTTTCGCCGTTTATCCTCGTCAGATGTCTCTGCAGCGTTTGATTACGTTTTTGTCAAGCATCCAGCTAAGGTGAGAGTCCTACATTGGTTGCAAGACTCGTCTCCAGTGAAAAACGGACTCGCTCATTTATATACACAGACAGAAGATGGAGTGGTACGTCGATGGAGGTCCCTTGATCCTCACGATTCGCTCAACTTCCAGGTGGACGCTATTGTCAACAAGGGACAAAGCATTATGGTGGACAGTGAGATTGTTCAGTCTTCCTTGAGTGAACGGGAACATCCAGAGGCCATTGTGACGCTTCAAGATGGAGGAATCGACGTTTGGGCGTTCACCAACGGTCGTGGAAGTCTAGCTGTCACTTCTACCGTCGTTCATGCCTCCTCAGGAATCTTCCCCAAGGAGCGTCCTGTGAAACCGGGCTCGGTGGTGGCAGTACGAGGGATTCTCAACCACGAAAAGTCCGAGGCTGTGCTTTTGATTCATCTTCAGGGCAGAGTGGTGGCGTTCAGATGTGATGCTTTGACGAGGTACGGAACAGTGAAGCCAGATTTCCCTCTGAAACTGCAACAGCTGTTCACTGGTCATAACAAGAGTGTCCAGAGGCTGATTCGGTCGGCTAGAGGTCATTTGGTGGTCAGTCAAAGTCGGTTCACGGAGAATACGGCCTGGGTTACGCAGAAGTTGGAAGATAGGACGACTCTCAGAAAGCAGTCCATCATCGATACCAGTACTGCTGTTCTTGGAGGAGTGTTGTTGGGGTCTTCTGATCAGTTCTTTTTGGCTCTTGAACAATCTTGCATTGAATTGTTCTTTTTGTTAGGGGAATCAAAGACTGCCAAGAGGGTGGCTGTTCTCGAATTTGACTCAGGAGATTCGATTAGCGTCGTCGACTGCGTACTTGAAATCGACAGAAAAGACCAGTGTTCGTGTTTCCACGTGTACGCAGTGGTCAACGGAGGCCAGTCTCGATGTTGGAAGATTTCAGGCGATAAAGAGGTGTTCAAGGAGGCCCAAAAGACCGGTGCTTCGTCTGATTCCATCATGGACATTTCCTCGGTTACTTCCTCTGAACCGTCATTCCTCGAGTCGTTCTACAAAAGCGTCCCTGTCTACCCTGTGTCCTGGTCGGCAGGAAGAAAGTCTCAGGCTACAGACCAACTGAGTGCGATCTCAAAAACTGGAGAATTCACCACCTGGGTGTCGGATATCAGTGCTGATAACTCCACTGTCGAATGGTGCCTTCTAGCTACTGTTTCTACCAATGTCGAGAACGCCTCTCTCATGTCTCAATCGTCTCTCAACAAAGTGGCTATCGTTTCTGAAGATCGTCTAGAGTTGAGTATTTGGGATACACGACACGGATTCCTTGAACAGACCAAAAAGTTTGATACTAAAATCTGCGACCTGGATTGGGCGTGTACTCCTGATAACCAGTCTGTTCTAGCTATTGGATTCAACACCCATGTTCAACTCTGGGGACAACTACGGTTCGATTATACCAACATTTCTCCTTGTTGGGGTTTACTAAAGAGAGTAGACATCAAACCCTTCACCAACCATGCTATCGGAGACTCCATCTGGATGAACACTGGAGTGTTGGTTGTGGCAGCAGGTAACCAGTTGTTTGTTGATGATAACTGTGTGCATGAGGAGGAAGCTGGAGTACGAGATTTCTCAGACATGTTGCATTCTTCTCGAGCGTTCCATATCCACCATTTGTTTGAGATTTGCTCCATTGTCAACGGTCCTCTTCCTGCCTACCATCCTCAGCTCCTGGTGCAGTGTATTCTTGCTGGACAATTGGCTGTGGTTAGGGATACTTTGTACCGTCTGTACAAGGAGCTTCAGTACGCCAATCAGGAGCTTGTTCAAGATATGGATTCTACTCTCGGTATGGATCCTACAGATTATGAGGATGGAGACAAGTCAGGTTCCAAACTGACTTCTGAAGAGTACTCCAAGTTGACTGAAAAGCTGCAACAGGTCTCCCTCCCCTTCATTACTCAGCATCAGCAGATTACTCTCGCCAGTATCTCGGAAGTCGTTGCTCATGTCGCTGGATGGTCGGATATCATGGCTATTCGCTTCTATCTCGGCTACAAGCTGTACAGAATGCACAGAAAGACGCAGAAACAAATGACGGTGCGAGATTTCTGCTGGGCTTTGAATTCTGAGTCGCAGACGATGATCCTGGAACAGATTGATGGGCCAAAACTCGTGTGGCCAGACGCACAAGCTGCAGGGTTAGGGTACTGGCTTGAACATCATAAGCTGGTTGAAGTGTTTGATGTCCTTGCAAAGAACCAGTTTATGGCTACAGAGAGGCAGGATCCAAGTGAGTCTTCGTTGTTCTACCTCGCTCTACGCAAAAAACAAGTGTTGCAAGCCCTCTGGAGATCTGCTTCTACTCATCCTGAACAGACCAAGATGGTCAAGTTTTTGAAAAACGACTTTTCCGAACCTCGATGGAGAACTGCAGCCCTAAAGAACGCCTTTGCCCTTTTGTCCAAGCATCGGTACGCCTACGCAGCTTCATTCTTCCTTCTTGGAGACTCGCTCAAGGATTGTGTAAACGTCATTACACGAAAGCTCAAAGATACAGGTCTGGCTATTGCTGTATGTCGAGTTTACGAGGGAGATAACGGGCCTGTTTTGAACGACCTGATCAAGAATGAAATTCTCCCTGAAGCGCTGAAAATGGGCGATCAATGGGTCATTTACTGGTGTCTTTGGAGTCAGGATCGAAGAGGAGATGCAGTCCGGTCACTAGTGTCGCATGAGTACCAGGATAAGAAGCGAGGATCGGCGCATATCGTTTCGAATTCGAGATCTTTCTTGTCCAACGATCCTGCCCTACTTATCCTCTACCAGTTCCTTCGAGACTCCAAGTTCAAGGTTGTTTCTTCCAACAACGGAGTTACCTCGGCTACTGAGCTGCAGAGTGTGCTTACTACTGCGAAATTGTACTCTCGAATGGGTTGTGAGGTGATTGCTCTGGATCTGGTTCGAAATTGGAAGTTTAAGAAGGACGAGATCCATGAGCAGGCGGAGGAGACGGTGGAGAGGGATAAGAAGGTTGATGAGGAGTCCCTGGCGGCGTTCCGGGATTTTAAGCAGAAGCCGGCGCCCATACCGACTACAGAGGGACCATCTATGTTGGACGGGTTTGGTGGTGGAGCTCCGTCTATGCTCGACGGCTTTGAGCAGCCAAAGCCCAGCAAGGTCCCTTCCATGTTGGATAGCTTTGGAGCTCCTTCTACGCTTGATAGCTATCAGGAGCCGAAGAAGGAGTCAAGTCAGCCACCTTCCATGCTTGACTCATTCCAGGAACCGAAGCAGTCAAAAGTACCATCTATGTTGGATGGATTTGAGGAGCCAAAGAAGTCCAGCCAGCCGCCTTCCATGTTGGACTCGTTCCAGGAACCGGAGCAGGCCAAGGCCCCTTCAATGTTGGACTCCTTCCAAGAACCCCCTTCTATGCTGAGTGGGTATGAGGAGCCAAAGAGTCAGCAGTCGAGTCAGGAGCCAAAGAAGGAGGTTAGTGAGCCACCTTCTATGCTAGATAGCTTTATGGATCCCCCCAGAGACGACAAGCCGGAGCTGAAGGACGACAAGCCAGAGGAGAAGGAGGAGGAGGAGGGCTCCAAGGAGAATGAGGAGGAGGACTCCAAGGAAGAGGATCCTAAGAAAGATGAGGATGAGTCCAAGGAAGAGTCCAAGGAGGACGACAGACCCTCCTCCAATTCTTCTGCTAGACCCTCCTCCAAGTCTTCCGCCAACGTCTCCCTCAAAGCTGCCCCCCAGAGCCAGTTCCAGGAGCCCGATATGAGCGCCTTTTCTTTCGGTTACTGATCCAATTCGATAGAACACGGTTCTTTACAATATAGCATGAATGAATAACTTATTTACTGTGGTAGTTGAGGGTAGAGTGGGTCAGTAGTCGATTGCACCAGGTACTGTAGTAAGAAGTGAATTGTCTCTGAGATGAGGTAGTTCGTAGTACCTACAGTCAATTGACAACCCTAGACAACAACCACCAGTCTCCTTTAGCAGCTACTGTACCTAGTTAGCTGTCTTCTGGATACAGCTCATCTCTTTACTGAGGCATAGTTCCAAATCCTTCGTTTATCTTCGCCTTCGAAAAATCCATTTCTGGATGCTGTTTCTTAAAATTCTCCAACAACTCCTGCTTTCTCTGTTCCTCTGACGTCGGCTGTCCCATCTCCTTTTGTCTCTGGTCATACATCATCTTTTCAACCATAGCTCTAGTCTCTCCATCTAGGTCACTGAGATTTGATTTTTCCGGCTCAATTTGCGAAACATCGATTTTGGGAGCCGAGGTAACCACGTGAGGCCACCATTCCTGATTGTGCACTTTTTCAATACTGATGGTCACCTCCTTTTGGTCCTCGACAGTCCAGGTCGACTCCTCAGGTGCAATCTTACCGAACAAGTCTCCTTGCAGAACAGGCGGTTGACCTACCAGTCCCGCAGAGATGGTAGTAGGGGTGAATTTGATATCAATCTGCTTGCCACGAGTTCCCGGAGGTACTGGAAATGAAATGGTGATATCCTGAAGCGTTTGTCGCCAGGTATAAGTGTCTTCTTTGTGGGTCATGTTAGGCGGTGGTTTTAGCGGTTCCTGTAGTTATACTTAATTTAGGCGGCAGTTTGAAATTTGGGTTAGTTGGGAGAATGAATAAGGGTTAGGGTAGAAAGACTAGTTACCCGGGGGGAGTATGGTTGTAGCTGATGTACACTGCCAGACAAGCAACAGATCAGACCCTTGACTCGACCTTTGACTCGACCCTGGGTAGGTTCGTATCGTCCCGGATTACATAATCACTGCGTGACGCATGCACGTAGCAACAGTACGGGGCGGTATTTGTGTTTGTATTACTAAGCATTCTTTTGCCGGTGTTTTTTCCCCCCCTCCGTCCCCGTTATATCCTCTTGTATTGCCAAGGCCTTCCTTGTTTGACGTTTCCGAATCCCTTCTTTTGGCTGTCACTGTGCTCCCCCCCATGTTATGAATTTAGACTTTGGGAAGGTCTCCGGAGGGTGCTGACGCTACACCTACGAGATCGACTAGTGACAGACGAAGAAGGGCTACACGAAGTGGACTGAGCTGACTGAGAGCATTCCGAGAGCATCTGAGAGCATCACTGAGTCTGACTGAGCCGACTGAGCTGACTAAGCCAACTCGTTCACATTCCTTCATCAGCACTACCAAGACTTCTCCCCACAACACCAGGTATTACACCCCCCTCCACATGGACTCCCCATCTCCACATCATCGGAAAATGTCGAATGGACATCTGATGCCGTCGCTGATTGGCCACAAGCCGCAGCCGCCGCAGCCGCCGTATCCCACAGATTACTACCGCAAGAGCTTTGAAAGCGCTCCTAATGTGAGTGCTTCTTCTTCCACTTCTGGCCAACAGCAGCAGTCTGGAATGGGATCGCCACATATGTCGCACTCGCAACGCAGTCTGTACTACCACCAGCAGCAGATGGGTCCGTTTTCGCCGTCGCAACCGCATCCGCAGTTTCAAAGCGCAATGTCTAGTGCTTTACAGAACACTCAACTGCCCCATCCTCAGTTGATGCACCAGTACGAGCCGTCTTCTCCTGTCAGTAGGAGAGCCTCTGGACCATCTGCACAGACCCATGAACAGCCCAATTACCAGGGTCAGGGTCAGGGCCAGGGCCAGGGCCAAGCACAGTACGGTCTACCGCCTGGACTACAACACCACTCTTCTCCACATGAACCGTTGTACAGATCTCAACCGGGGACTCCTCTGGCTCCTCAGATGCAACCGGGGACTCCGTTGGGCTCGGTGCAAATGTCTTCGTCACCTGTAACACCCCAGTCGGCGTCTTACAACCCCTGGGCGTCTCCTCATAGCACTCCAGCGGGGGGTTACGCCCGCAGAGTGTCTCCAGTTAGGAAGGGCCAGGGTCCAGGGCAACAACCTCTTCAGGGTCAGGGTCAGGGCCAGCAGGGGCCCATTCCGGGTCATGGTCTTCAGCAGGGTCAGGGCCCGGGCCTCCAAGGACCCATCCCTCAGCTTACCCAGCAGGCCCCTCCCCCCTCTCAACCCTCCCACCAGCATTACAATCCAGCCATGCCCAAACCCTACTACTGGACTCAACCTCCGGCGCAGGCTCCGCCCGTTTCAGCCCCCCAATCGGCTCCACAGGCTCCTCAACCGATTCCTCCCCCTATCCAACCCCAACCCCAGCAACAGGAACCTCCGGCTTCGATTCCTCCTCCTTCTTTCCGACCGGTGGAAAGAGCGTCAGACCTCAACCCCCAAGTCAACCCTAGACCTCAGAATCGAAGAGCTCTGCCGGAAGGAGGATACATGTCTCCTTTGATGTGTCTCACACTCCAGTTATCTGCTACGTACCAGATTTGCAACTCTGGCTTCAACTATGAGTCGTCCAAGAACCCCAGAAGAGTGCTTACAAAGCCAAGTGAACCAAAGTTGAATAACGGACACGATAATCGAGATAACGATTATATTCTCTATGTCAACGACGTGCTTGGAACGGACGAGAACAAGCGGTACCTGGTGTTGGATATCCTAGGGCAAGGAACTTTTGGACAGGTGGTCAAGTGTCAGAACATGAAAACCAAGGATATCGTTGCAGTCAAGGTGATCAAGAACAATCCGGCGTTTTTGAACCAGAGTATGATGGAAGTGTCGATTTTGGAGTATCTCAACAATTCCGTTGATAACAAGGACGAACATCATATTTTACGGTTGAAAGACAAGTTTTTGCATAAACAGCATTACTGTCTGGTGTTTGAGTTGCTGAGTTCGAACCTGTATGAACTCCTGAAACAGAACCAGTTCCGAGGTCTTTCAATCAACCTGGTCAGGGTCTTTTCTCGGCAACTCTTGGACTCTTTGACCGTCCTCAAGAACGCCAAACTCATCCATTGCGATCTAAAACCCGAAAACATCTTGCTCAAAAACCTCGATTCGCCCATCATCAAAGTAATCGACTTTGGATCTGCCTGCCACGAACGAAAAACAGTCTACACATACATCCAGTCTCGGTTCTACCGGTCCCCAGAAGTCCTACTAGGTATCCCATACACCACCTCCATCGATATGTGGTCCATGGGCTGTATTATCGCAGAACTGTTCCTTGGACTGCCCATCTTCCCTGGAGCCTCTGAGTACAACCAGTTGTCTCGAATTGTCGCCTCTTTGGGTGACCCCCCTAACTGGATGGTAGAAATGGGCAAAAACAGCGGCAAATTCATGGAAAAGATTGTCGATGATCAGGGACGGAAACGGTACCGTCTCAAGTCACGTGAACGGTACTCTCGGGAATTCAACGTCGATGAAAAGGAGTCCAAACAGTACTTTTCCTCGGCTAACCTCAAAACCATCATCATGGAGTACCCCTTACATAAGAAGGACATGAAACGGGCCGATATCGACAAGGAGATGCTGAATCGGGAGGCGTTGTACGACTTTCTCATGGGCCTGCTCAATTACAACCCGTTTGAACGATGGACTCCCCAACAAGCAGCCTCCCACCCCTTTATCACAGAGTCCAAGTTCACAGGTCCCTTTGTTCCGCATCCCAAGGACGAAAAAGATGTCTTCCACCCTACTCCTACTGCCCAGCCCATCTCGCAGTCGCAGCCTCTTCATGCTCAAGGCCAGAACGCCAGTGTTATGCCTGTTCCTGGGACAGGTGCTTCTTCTGTGAGTCAGACGTCTGCTGAAGCAGCTCAGTACGCACACATGCAGCCTCCTGCCAACTGGAGCACTGGCTTGAAGCCTCAGAACTCTGGATCGGGATCTAGACGGCCTAGAGCGTTGACTTATGGGTCTATGGACCCCATTCCTCCTCCCATTCAGCGAGCTACAGCCATGGTCAATCCTGCTGATCATATCCAGGCCCAGCCCAGCCCGGCGTATATTCCTCCGTCGGAAATGCAGAGGAATCATCAAGGGCAGGGTAAGGAGTATGGCGAGGTGGTGAGAAAGTTGGAAAATGGGTTGATGAGTCGGTGGTAAAACCGGGTGAACGACCAGCGTTGGCCGGGTTTCTGATGAGCGCTGAACGAGTTCACATACCATCTTTGACTGATTAGCTGGAGGAGCTACAGTACAAGGCGTCTTCTGAGTTGTCTGAGCTCATGGAGTGTGCTACCGGTACTATCATGTTACATGTCTTGGAACTACTGAGCTGTCTTCTTTCCGTATCTACTCTCCAGCTGATCTTTTCTCTTCAGCTGATGTTTGTTCTTCCTGTTGGTCCACTGAGTCACCCTACTCCAGCTACATACAGACCTCCTCTAAGCCCGTCGGTCTATGTCTTTGGCCACTACTTCCTGTTCTACAGTCTCACCTCTACTCTCAGAGCTAGCCTACGTCTATCTCTGGGCTCCCCCTCGCTTGCATAATAAATACACTTGGCATTGCCTTATAAATATCTACAGTTTATTTCCCAGTTGGTCCACTGCCACCACCTCTTCTTCGTCTTCCTCTGGCACCTCCACCTCCTTGTAAAGCCACCTCTTTGTAGCTCCATTCCACTCTCCTGCTTGTCGTAGTAGTTGTCTCATGACAGCAACCTCTTCCTGATTGGTCAACTTGAGCGCAAACTCGTTGGCAATCTCCTTTGACGACAATCCACCTTCTCCAGCCTGTTTCAGACGCTCGGAAATCTTCTCCAAAAGTTTCACTTTGTCCAAATCGCTCATATTGACTAATCCAGTGTACGCATTAGCCGATTCCTCCAGCGACTTTTTTGCCTTAATATTCTGCAAAATCGAAGAAGACGACAACTTTGAACCGAACGGAGCAGCCTTTCCCGCCGTCTTCTTCTTGCCAAACTTCCCGGCGGTTCCAAATTTACCTGTCCACGTGACTGTTCCGATTTCATTCTTCTGAGCCTTCTTCCGTGAATCTCTCAACGCCTTGGCAGCCACTTCAGCCACTCTTTTGGCCTCCCTTTCAATGATAACAGTTTCAGGTCGTGAAGCGTCCATGATGGCGTCATGTTCCAGAGCTGAATGGACTCCAGTTTGCGAAAAGATGTCGTTGAGAATATTATCGTCGTTTTCTCCGTCATCTTTCGTCGTCGTCTTTTCTTCCTCTCCAGTTTCAAACTTTTCCAACTTGGATACTCCATTAAGACCAACCACCTGGTAGAAATCGTCGTCGTCTTTCATCTTTTTCTTTTCCGGTTTCTTTTCAATCTTCTTTTCGGACCCGGAAAAGATGAGACCAGTCTCTGTAGTATCGCCTTCTCCATCATCTAGAGAAAACAAATCATGGATATCGTTCATTTTGAAGAACCGACGTTGTTTGGCGTCTTTCAGGATTTTATTGGTGAGAAACTGCTTGAAAATTTGACGATGGTAAATCTTCTCTTCAATAGTTCCAGCAGTCATAAGACGGTAGACCACAACGTTCCGTTTTTGCCCTAACCTCCATGATCTTTCCCGTGCCTGTAAATCAGTACTAGGGTTCCAATCAGGATCAAAGATAATGACTCGATTGGCACCAGTAAGATTAACACCTAACCCTCCCACTCTTGTAGTCAACAGAAACAGATCGTAAGACGTGTCATTGTTGTAAGAGTCCACCATATCTTGTCTTTTAGAGATGGGGGTAGTTCCGTCCATTCTCAAATACTTGATATCAGGCATATTTGCAAAGAAATCTTCGAGAATTTCAAGCATTTGTCTAGTTTGACAGAACAGGAGAGTCCGATGACCCTGTTTCTTCCATAAATCCACTAGAGCCTTGACTACCTGCATCTTACCCGATTTTGACGGATCTCCATAGTAATAATCGGCCGTTTTCTTGAGGATATCACGTGACGCAAGATCTGGATGGTTGCAAATCTTTCTCAAGATATCGATTCCAAACAGAGATTGTCGTTTACCAGCCAGGATTGACTTTAATTCTTCTGATTTAAGGAAGCCCTTGTAATGCAATCGTTGAGAATCTGTCAACTTGCAAAACAAGACTTTTTCCTCCTTTTTCGGCAAATCTGTAGCCACATCTGTTTTCATTCGTCGTAACAGATACGGAGCAATCAAATCCCGTAAAACAACGGCACATTTGTACGCTGTTTGGACCTGAATGTTGGTGGCATTAGCATACCCTCCTACATTAATAGGCACGGCAAATTGAGAGTGGAAAACAGGAAGAGTACCGAGTCTACCTGGACAGACAAAGTCTAGAAGACTCCATAACTCCGTCAGATTATTCTGGATAGGAGTTCCCGACAAAATCAGCCGATGAACGGTCTTAATCTGTTTACAATCCAGCGTGATTTGAGAATCGGGGTTTCGAATCTTATGACCTTCATCAAGAATACAATACCCCCATTCTCGGTCCAGAAGTAAAGAACGGTACGATTTCAGACCGGCATAAGTAGTGACAACCACGTGACCGTCCTTGAACACTTTATCGATTGTTTCAGACAGGTTTTTTGTACTTGAAGGGGTGGTTTTTATGACGTCATCATCGTCATCATCGTCATCCTCTCCCCTCCTCCTCTTGCCCTTACTTCCCTCGCCCATACTATGCAAGATGATGACTCTAAGGGCTGGCCACCACTTGTGAAACTCCTCGACCCACTGTTTCATGACTGTAGCTGGACACACAACGATAACAGGTTTAGTCAGCAGTCCAGAATGATGCAAACCGGCCAAAAAACTGATAATCTGGATTGTCTTCCCTAACCCCATTTCGTCACCGATAATACCTCCAGTCTTTTGACTATGGAGCTCCCAAAGCCACTGAACACACGTCTTTTGGTAGTCAAACAGCGCATTGAAGATTTCGCCGGGAACTTTGAAATTGCCCTCAAGAATAGCGTCAGCTTCCGGTCCATCCAACAGCCATTCGTCTTTGGCGTAATCTGAAGCTGGAACAATGACTCCAGCACGTGCCCGGGCCTTTTGACGTTTCTCTATCCACCATTTGAGCCGTTGTTGGTACGACCATTCGTCTCCATCATCTATAGCTTCTGTTTCTGGTTTGGACGACCGTTTCCGTTTAGTTTTGAGCTCCACAAGCTCCATATCTTCCGGTTCAACTTCGTCCGTAGTGTACCCTGATGAGTAAGCGTCTGACTCTTCTTCTTCCTTGATTTCTGCTTCATCTTCTTCTTCTTTAACACCAACTTCAGTTATAGCAGTGGAAAAGGGTTTACTCGTGTCGATATGCTCCTGAACATCGCCTTTACCTCGAGTAAAACCCCGGGAATTTGCAAACGGAGTAATCTTACCGGTTCGAACAAGATACTCCTGTTCAGACTCGCCCTCTTGTCGATCTGAAGCCTGTAGTTCCTTGGTTGCTGTCTCTCCACTGGTATCATTCTCTGAAAGCCGCTTTTTGATATCTGCCACGTCCTGTTGAGCCGTAGCTAGCTCGGTGCGTTGCAGCGTGGCGACATCGCGTTTCAGCTTTTCTCGTTCACTGATTTTTGTGGCAGGATCATTGATTCTTCGCTCCATGGACCGGATCTTGTTGAGGAAGGTCTGGACGGCATCTTGGGCCTTAGTCAGCCGTTTGGAGTCGATTTCAAACTCGCGTTTTTTCAAAATCGAGTCCGCCTCATTGGTGATTTGGTTCTCGAGTGTTCCCTGGTCCACTACATCGACCGAGAGTCGTGATAACTCGTCCATGGTGGTGGTGGAAAAATTGATAAACTAGCAGGTTACATGTAGGGAAGAAGTTTATCAGGTGAACATAAAACGAGACAAGAAGTGAGAATCTAAAGAGAGGGAATAAATGAGTAAAGTGGGGGGTTTTTGGTACCAAAATGATAAGAATGAGCCGAAAAATTCTTCTGAGGTGGTTTTGTCTTCATTAGAGTGTCAGCTGACTTTGCAAAGTGCGTTTTGTTTGAATTAACGTCTGTAGGGCTCTATACAGGTCCATATAGTTACTCTACCGAGTTGCGATTACTACTACCTCTTTTATTCGCCTTATATCTCGTATCTCCAGCTCATACCACTGCCTCACCCACGCCTTGTCTTTTAAAGTAATATCCAAGTACAGTATACTTAAGTATCGCACCCTCCACACTCTCTCCTCCTCCACACAACTTTACAACCCCATCCCCAAAGCGGCGGACGCAATCATGTTCTGTCTCCAATTCTGCGGGGGTGGGAGAGTGAAGGGGTGTCAAGCTACCACTTTGGTGGTCACCAAAGTTACACAACTTCCGGGTTGTGTTTGTGCCAGAAGTACAAGCGGATGGTGACAGGTTAAGAGTCTTTTAAAAAGAAATCCTGCTGGGGGTGTTTATCCAGTGTTCCAGGCCATAAAAGAAAGAGAGAGGTACCATTCGATAGCCAGACACTATATCTCTAATCTTATGCTTTCATCTCCACAAGTCGCCACATAAAATCCCGAGATACCTGACTATTTCTACTCATTTGCCACTCCAGTTTGACTTTTTTACTTGACTGCCCCGGCGGCTATTTGGCGGTTAAATGTACAATGAGTAGGTAGCCCTTAGGAAGAGGTATAGGACGTCAAAAATGTGATAGAAACTCCAAAATAGCTGACTTTGGTAGTTTTGCTCTCTGAGAGTTCTTCTGTCTTTCTCAAGATACTCTAAGACCCTTCTTAGAATGCTTCTTCAGCTCTCATCTTCAAGTACACTACCAACTATCACTCAACTAAAAGGGAGTCTTTACTTGATAACAGGATACTCCAAGAACCCTCCTAACTCCACCAATAATGGCTCAATTGAGAATTTGAAACTTTCAACCTGCGTCTGTAGTTCAGGAGATAGTATTGGAGCTCGTAGATACTCTCTATCTCTACTCTTTCACCTCTTATTGAGTGTCAGTCTCTGTTCTCCCATGCATGATGTCCAACCTTAGGAGTGCATCAGGGACCAGTGTAGAACGGTAAAAATGAATATATCTGGATTCTGACTTGATATAAAGGTTTATCACGCCTGGTTTAGTACATCAGCCAACTTTCAGACCTTCACCTTTATTATTGACCCAGTTAACCTGGCTCCTATGATCTCATACATGCTTACCAATACACTTTTCGGATGGAGATAATAGAGGTCTGATGAAAGACATGAAGGGAATAATATAAGACCAATAGAAAGGCAAAAAACATACCAATGTACCCAGTAGACGGTATTGGTCATCATAAATATCAATTTCTTCGTTTTGCCACATCTTTTCCACCCTTCTTTCACACCCCTAACACGTGCTCCCAAGTCATCAACTGTACATGAATGGCGCGAGATGGGGTGAGATGACTGGGGTTATAGACAGCAGAACCAAGGCGAGATAATGATGAAAAAACTAGAAAAAAAGTAGAAAAAAGAAACAAAAAGCTGGCAATGAACTCATATCACGTGATATAGCAGCTTTACCTCTTCTAACCCACTCAATTGTCATTTTTCTGGCTTCTCAGCTTTCTTACTCCCCCCTCTGGTGAGCAAATAATGAGCATTTTGAAGAGCAGATTGAGCAGTTTGAGCACATTGAAGAGCACATTTTCTGAATGAGCATTTTAGTCAGCAGAGGGGGGACGTAAGGAGCTACACGTGACACTTACAATGGCTTGGCCTCGTGTAAATTGCTCACTGTGGCTGGATTACCTCTTGGATTGTACCTTCCACTAGGCCCTCTCCACATAACCACCAGGGTTCTCGCTCCTCTTTCAAAGTCCAATTCCAGGAACCAGTCTTGTCTTGTTTCTTTCTTGGTCAAAGAACACCTGAATTTGCTCTTCGTCGATACCGCAAGAAAACGAAAAAAATGTCCTACGTCCTGCCCCCTCTTCCCTACGCCTATGATGTGAGTATGACTGGAGAAGGAGAGATGGATACAACAGTTGTCAGAGGAGATATGACACAGGTCATGTCGTACCAGTGGCAAATGACTAAAGAGGATGTTAGTCGGTTGATAAGGGGCCAATGAGAGTAAGTGAAAGGTCAATGAGTCAGCTTGAGGTGAATTGAGGTCTAAGGAGTAGTTGACTGGAGCTATGTCGTGGGTGGACACAATTGGCCTTGAATGTCCTTTGTGTGACTCAATTGAACACAAGAACGTCTCAGAATGGTCAATTGAGGTCACTGAACTTATAAACATCGTCATTGAGGGCTTCTAGTGTCCTGTTCAGTGGGACTATGCTCCTTTGGTTTACCTTCACAAGTGACTATAACATTGTCATAAGGAGAACACCTTAAGATATGACGGAACACTCCCAATGATAAGACTCTCTTAAAGATGGCACTCTTAGAGACATGACTCTAAAGAAATGACCCAAGAGATGGACTGTGAACATACCCAGCCAGAGCACAATATACCAATCACATTACAACCACATGTTCACATACAAAATGTGGGCTTGTGTTCTAGACTTCAGCACTATTCACTGCTTTGTGTTTGGATTATTATGAGGTCTTCTTTTTGGATGTCTTTTATCTTGTCTGGGTTGTTCCTTTACTATCTGTCTATTGACTTCTCTTGGGTCTTGTCTTCTGACTTCTCTTGAGTATTGTTCCCTTACTTTGCCTTTGACTTGACTTCCCTTCACTTATCTTCTGACTTACCCTCTGGCTGTCTTTAGACTTGTCTCCCATGTCTTCAGTCTCCCAATGACCTCAAGTCTACCTTAAGAGCGATGGTGGAGAGTCACCTCTATCCCTTGAGAAGCCTCCTTGAGACCACATGAAGCCATTTCTGTGACTTGAGAAGTCACCTCTACGAGTTGAGAAGTCTACAAGTTAAGATGCCACTTCTATGGCTTTAGAAGCCCTCTTTAACTTGAGACACCACTTCTACGTCTTCAAAATCACTATATCAAGACCTCTGAGTCATTCATAAGACTTGAGAAGCCTTAAGACTCAAGATAGCCATTCTATGACGTGGGAATCTACTTTTGAGACTTTGAAGCATCTTCCACTACTTAAAATGACACCTCCATGACTTGGGTAGCTACTTCCACGACTTAAGAAGCCACTTCTATGGCTCGAGAAGCCTCCTCATATCTTGAAAAGGTCATTCCCTGCTCTCCTTGAAAGGGCTATTCTTCTCTTTTCCTCCTTAAACGCCCTTCTACGAAGGGCTATTCTCTTCCTAAAACGAAGGGCTATTCGCTACTTACTAACTCAGGCCCTCGAACCCCAGATCTCCGCCCAGATCATGGAAATCCACTACTCCAAGCATCACCAGACCTACGTGACCAACCTCAACGCCGCCACCAAGCAGCTCCAGGAAGCCGTTGAAGCCAACGATGTCGTCAAGCAGATTGCTCTCCAAAAGGCCATCAACTTCAACGGAGGAGGACACATCAACCACTCCATTTTCTGGAAGTCTTTGACCCCCTCTTCGTCTGATGCTGCCAAGGGAGGAGCCAAGCTCAAGGAGGAGATTGCCAAGCAGTTTGGCTCCCTTGACGAGTTCAAGGCCAAGCTCAAGGCTGCTCTTCTTGCTCTTCAGGGCTCTGGATGGGCCTGGCTTGTCTCTTACCCTGACGGATCTCTCAAGATTGAAATCACCAACAACCAGGACCCTGTTTCTGCTGCTGGAGCCGTCCCCCTGTTTGGAATCGACTTTTGGGAACACGCCTACTACATCCAGTACTACAACAACAAGGCCGCCTACTTTGACAACATTTGGGACGTGCTCAACTGGGACTTTGCTGAGAAGCAGTGGGCCCAGCGACCTCTCGCAAAGTATTAGAGAGGAGTTCGGTATAGTTAATTGATTGAAGTGAGCTTGTAGATGCGTAGAACAGAACTTGGACTAGAGACGTAATCGTACTGTAAGAATCATCAAAATCAGGGGAACAACCTACTGTAGTGTCTTGGTGGCTATTTGTAATATATTGACACTGGATCAACATGATTGAATAGAAAGGAGATGTAGGGAAGCAGAATCCACCAACTAGACCAAAATGTAGTGGTTGTTTCTACAGATTTTTTCGAGACAATTCGGGTTCGATTTCCACTCTGGGTGGTACAACGTGGCCAACACTACAGTACTCACTCTTTAGACATCTTAAAAGAGAAGCACGAATGCTGTATACAAGTTGTATTGTTATAAGACGTTGGCAGAAGTATCTCAGTTTATTACATTAGATATCATGACCTGGTGGAACTTCATACAGAACAAGAGACTTTGCTAATAGCTGGATTGTGTACATTAGACAACATCAAGTGCTAGAGGATGGAAGGAGTTGTCAGTAGAAGCACTTGTGGAAAAAGTACACCATAGACAGAAAAAGCACTGTATTAAGATGAGAATGCATGTAGCATTATCGCACTTATTTGACGTAGCCGGACCGACGACCTCAGGTAGACCCACCGAGATGGTAGGATCTTCTGTCCCTCAACCTCCGCCCTGTCCACCCACTCAAATACGTTGTTGCTCTTGGTTGAGTTGAACACCTCATTCATCACCAACTTCCAGTGGTTTTTGTCTCGTAGATACATCACCTGCCTGTAACGCTTTGGAATGGAACTCCCCATGTTCCTTTGTCGAGCCCGCCTGTATAGTACCTAGCACTGATACTGTGAGTGCTGCAAAACCGTCAGTTAACGGTAGAGATACATATGGTAGCCATTCCTGTCCATCCTCCAGTACTGTGGTAGTCCTGTAACTTGTGTAGTAGTTGTGGTCGGGTTCGAGATAGTCTACGAATAAGTCAAGAGTGAGTATACATGAGATAATCGAGAAGAAATGTATTAGAAGTTTGATGATCTCTTCTCTGGGCTTACTAGCTCCTTTCTGGCTCATATTTCATGTCACTTTCTGACTCACCTCTACTGGTTAACCTCCACTCAATCTCTTCACGTGTTAACAGTATACTGCTCTATTAGCTGTAGGCTGTCGGACCAAACAGGTATCTCCCTATTCCACAGTTCCTCACATCTCGTGAAGCCCTTCCTATGCTGGATACTGTAGACTGCTCGTTAGGATCACCATCAAAGATGTCTCATACTGGTTTGATCTCGTATCTGGAAGTAGGAGGTTGGCTATAAAAGTAAGAGTGGAAGTAGTATCGAGAGGAGTAGGAGATCAACTACCTGGCTATAATAATCGAGAGGAGTAGGAGATCAACTACCTGGCTATAATAAAAGTCAGAGTATGCCACTTTGAAGGACTTCATATAGGGTCTGTAGGCTTGATATCATGAGGTGTTCCGGTACTACTTGAATAAAAGAACAAACTGTTTTTATGACTACTGCAAGACAGACCATATAACCAAAAAGAATCATACCTTACTGATTGATACTTGTACTTTTTTTCATGGCAGTACAACACAGCTATACACTGAGAGTGGCATACGAGGTATTAGGGTATCAGTATCAGGTAGACGAGTGACAGAAGTATAGCTGGAAGTTATCAGTAGAGGCACCCATGGAAAAACCAGACAGAAGAGGAAGAACCAGAGGAAAAGTTTGGGTATATGAAAGTGGGACGTGGAGGAGGGTTGTCATTGAACTCGTGGAGGAGGATGGCAGGTGGCCGTAGAAGAAAAAAACTAACAGAGAAAGTGTCCGTTGAAGCAGTACATATCACAACTGTAGATGAAGGACAGTATACAATAGATAAGTTTGAATGTCATATCACATTTTTGATGTCTTTTTCTACCATCTAATGTTGTCGCTATTGTTGTACCTTGGGGTGTCAGATGGTAACTGGGTAGTTGTCAGTGGAGGCACTTCTGCAACAGGTAGACCGAAAAAGAGTACTGTAGAGAAAAGGACCAAATTCCTAATATGATTTAAGAAGAAGTACAATATCAAACAAATACGGCTATCTCTATGGACTAAGGTAGAAGGGAAAGTAAATGAGGACTGGTGGAGGAAAGAGTATCTATACGCAACTATGGATGAAGTAGGTGGTGGACAAAGTAGGTGGTAGAGGAAGAAGACTGATTTTTTACCTCTTGACGGACACCCTATGGGTTCTATAGTTGTGTCTATTCTCTCAATGTGTAGCATGGCAAGTGAAGCTACTATAGAGAAACAGACAGTCCCTTAAGACCACTGTAAGATAGACTACAAAACAAGAGAGCATTGTATCTTATAGCTGGATATCTTTTCAGGCTTCAACACTGAATTTCAAGTATAGTCCAATGTAGTCAGAGCCATAAGAGGAAATATTGATATGTCAGGCAGTGTCCAATGGAGGAAGTGCAAGTAGGAGCGAAATGACTGTTCAAAAAGAATACAAAGAAAGAAATCAAGTGACAAAAAAAGTGAAATTCAACTTCCTGTGGCTAAGTGTTCTCTGTAAAAGCATCAGGACTTGTGAAGTCGCACTTGTAGACGCATGCAGTCTCTAGCTCTACGAGTACCGGTACCGTTTGTATCAAGAACAGAGGCAAGTTTCTTGTACTACTACAGTTTCTAACGTACATGACGTAGAAAGAGCCACTCATCAACATTTTTATATCGTCCTTCATCTATAGACATCCAGTTCAGCACTGGTCAAGATCTCCTCACAGTACGAAATGGGCACGATGGAAGTGTAAGAACAAAGTAAGGTGGTCTCAACAGTTCAAAGGTGCGAAATTATCGAAATCTCAAGTTGTCAGCCAAAAACGGCCCCTTTGTCAAATTCACAGTGAGATCATCTTCAGCATATCCTTCTGATGCATATTGCACACCTTGAATTGACTGCCTATAGGAACAGTGAATTTTCAAAAACATCAAAAATTCCATCAGATTTTCCCATTTTTGTCATCTTCAACAGCTCCAACACCCTCAAATCCGCTTTATTCCACTTCTTTTCATCTCTATCGAGTTCTCTTGATTTTCTTTGGTTTTCCATAACTTTTCCGATTTTCCATAAAAAAAAAAAAAAAAAAAGGGACAATCTCAAATTCCAAAGAACACATATTTGAACCTATAGCCACCGCCACAACCACCCTATTCCTACAAACACCATCCTCCTTCACCCCTCCACTCTCCATCACCCCCACTACAGTGTATGCGCCCTCCTGTTTACTCCACGATAAGGTTCAACGCATATCGCTAAAAACACACTGTAGATGCGCCTATGATAACTCCGAGAGTGGTGATATGGTCTAAGATGTGACAGTATCAGGGCGAAAAGAGGTGGAAAGTCACGTGTGAAGCACGTATTGTCACGTGACCAAGATATAGCAACTTTTACATCACGTGACTATGTACAAATACTCCATTTCTACTCATGTTCACTCACTCCTTGGGTGGCAAATCACTGTAAGCGAGAAAATAAAAACTGTGGAAAAAAACAGAACAAAAAAAAAAAAAAAAAGCCCGGCAAAAATGTGACAAACTGAAGGATTCATTGTTGGTCATAGTTGCCGGTTTTCAGCATTTCCCTGGTTTTTCCACAGTTTTCCACATTTCCCTCCGTCAATAACGCCACTTTGAACTCTGTGGAAAAAGTCGTCAGAGTGAAAGAGTCCTCGTTTCCAAACAGAGTTGTTCTGAATGGTGTGGAGAGTAACTTGGGGGGGAGTATGAGTTTGTTCAGTTAGTTTTTGGCTTGGTTAGTTTGGCTTGGTTAGTTTTTGGCTTGGTTAGTTTTTTCAGTTTGGCTTGGTTTGGCTCTTCTCCCTCGTCCGGGTAACCCATTTGGGAGGGTGACAAATATCGTTTATTCACTGCTCGACGGCGCGTTCAGGCATACAACACCACCCCCCCCATCTCGTCCATCTTCATTCTACCGTCGGAGAGTGCCCCGGTTCAGCGATCCTAAACCCCGGTACTATCTTACATCGAGTGTCGAGAAGCCCGAGCATCAGCCCTAACCCGTTTTTTATTGTTCTGTCGAATTCTTTTTTTTCTTACCCACCACATCTGAATCGAAAGGCAACCGCCTCTTTTTTTTTTCTGAATCTAGGGTCTTAGGAAAAGATTGGAACCAACATGAGTGGCGCGCAGTTCCCGTACTCGTCTGCCCCCTTGCGGACAGTGGAGGAGGTGAGAATCAACCAACACAAACAAATCTATTGCCAGTACTAACCCAGGTCCAATTTGGTCTTCTTTCGCCCGAAGAAGTTGTGAGTATGAGAGACAGCAGGAGTGACACAAATGGAGACACAAACAGCGACAAACACAAGCACAAACAGCGACATCAGAATCAGGTCTACAGCAGAACCAGGTCTTCACTGGTTCATCTGATCAGTTGTGGTTGTTTTACAACTGATCAGTATGCTGGTACTGCCACACCCACAACACTACCCATGTCATACCCCCAACAATACTAACGCAGAAAGCCATGAGTGTCGCGAAAATCGAGTTCCCTGAGACGATGGACGAAACCCGACAACGTCCCCGGGTCGGCGGACTCAACGATCCCCGACTAGGTACCATCGACCGAAACTTCAAGTGTCAGACTGTGAGTATAGAACAAGAGGGAGGAGAAGGAGGAGAGGGAAATGCATCACGTGATCGATCAGTTCGAGGTACTCACGTGATCACTCAGCAGTTACTTGATCATCCAGCAGTCACTTGATGCGTCCTCTACCACGATTACATTGCTCGTGTGATCATGTCTCATCAGTGGCGAGGTGATCATGTGACTAAATGTGATGAAATGGTGGATAAGTCACGTGGCTCGAGGAAACTGATCATGTGATCCAGAACGTGATGTACCAGTCCATCTGGTTCACATCATTCTCTCAAGATGAGTGTTTGCAGTGGCATGGTTTTCAGTCTTAGGAAGAGATGGAAAACTTGATTTCCAGATCACGTGACTTGATAACACTGGTCACGTGACCACTCAAGTCACTTGTGAAATCTGGTCATGTGATCTATCACGTGATTCACACCTCATTTGCTTTACATCTTCATTTCATGAGTGGAGTGAGGCTGAGGTTTTCAGTCGAGTGAAGTCAGGTGAAAAAAGTGATATTCAGGTCACATGACTTCCCCATCACATGACTTTTCACGTGATCCAACAGCCCTCTCAAATACGTGTTTATTTTCATGTTCTCATCTAACTCAGTGCGGAGAAGGCATGGCGGAATGTCCCGGCCACTTTGGCCATATCGAGCTGGCCAAGCCCGTGTTCCACATTGGATTCATTGCCAAAATCAAAAAAATCTGTGAATCCGTCTGTTTCCACTGTGGAAAGGTGCTGCTGGACGAAAACAACAAGCAGTTTGCCCAGGCGATCCGAATCCGAGACCCCAAGCGCCGATTCAACGCCGTGTGGTCGCTGTGCAAGACCAAAATGGTCTGTGAAACCGACATCCCCACCGAGGACGACGGCAGTGGAGTCGTCAAACACTCCCACGGAGGTTGTGGAAACATGCAGCCCACCGTTCGTCGAGACGGTCTCAAGCTGTGGGGCACGTGGAAGCGAAGCAAGAACGGCGACGATATGGGCGATTCTCCCGAAAAACGTCTGTTGACTCCTGCCGAGATTCTCAACGTGTTCAAGCACATTTCGTCCGAGGATTGTCAGCGACTGGGTCTGAATGAAGACTATGCTCGACCCGAGTGGCTCATCATCACCACTCTTCCTGTTCCTCCTCCTCCCGTTCGACCGTCGATTGCCATCAACGATACAGCCCGAGGAGAAGATGATTTGACATACAAGCTGGCCGACATTCTCAAGGCCAACGCCAACGTGCAGCGATGTGAGCAAGAAGGAGCCCCCGCACACGTTGTCAACGAGTTTGAGTCGCTGCTGCAGTACCACGTGGCCACGTACATGGACAACGATATTGCTGGCCAGCCTCAGGCTCTGCAAAAGTCCGGACGACCCGTCAAGTCGATCCGAGCCCGTCTCAAGGGTAAGGAGGGACGTCTCCGAGGTAACCTGATGGGTAAGCGAGTCGACTTCTCTGCCCGAACAGTTATCACTGGAGACCCCAACCTCGAGCTGGACCAGGTCGGAGTGCCTCGATCGATTGCTCGAACGCTGACCTACCCCGAGATTGTCACCCCCTTCAACATCCACAAGCTGACCGAGTACGTGCGAAACGGCCCCAACGAGCATCCCGGAGCCAAGTACGTGATTCGAGACACTGGCGAGCGAATCGATCTGCGATACCACAAGCGAGCAGGTGATATTGCTCTGCAGTACGGCTGGAAGGTGGAGCGGCATCTCATGGACAATGACCCCGTGCTGTTCAACCGACAGCCCTCGCTGCATAAAATGTCCATGATGGCCCATCGAGTGCGAGTCATGCCGTACTCGACTTTCCGACTCAATCTGTCGGTCACTTCGCCCTACAATGCCGATTTCGATGGAGACGAAATGAACTTGCATGTGCCCCAGTCCGAGGAAACTCGAGCCGAGCTGTCCCAGCTGTGTATGGTGCCCCTGCAGATTGTTTCTCCCCAGTCCAACAAGCCTGTCATGGGTATTGTGCAGGATACGCTGTGTGGAGTGCGAAAGATGACGATCCGAGACTCGTTCATTGACTACGATATGGTCATGAACATTTTGTTCTGGATCCCCAACTGGGACGGAGTGGTTCCTACCCCCGCCATTCTCAAGCCCAAGCCTCTGTGGACTGGTAAGCAGATGGTGTCCATGTGCATCCCCAAGGGCATCCATCTGCAGCGGTTCGACGACCAGAACCCCATCACGTGCCCCAAGGACAATGGAATGTACATTATCGACGGCCAGATCATGTGGGGAGTGGTGGACAAGAAGACCATTGGAGCCACCGGAGGAGGTCTGGTGCATACCATTATGCGAGAAAAGGGCTCTGCCGTGTGTTGCAACTTTTTTGGAACCATTCAAAAGGTGGTCAACTTTTGGCTGCTTCATTACGGATTCTCTATCGGTATTGGAGATACCATTGCTGACTCAGCCACCATGCGAGATGTCACCGAGACCATTGAGGAGGCTAAGAAAAAGGTCAAGGAGATCATTCTCGAGGCTCATGCCAACACTCTCACTGCCGAGGCTGGTATGACCATGCGAGAGTCGTTTGAGCACAATGTGTCCCGAGTTCTTAACCAGGCTCGAGATACCGCCGGTCGATCTGCCGAAATGTCGCTCAAGGACCTCAACAACGTCAAGCAGATGGTGGTGGCCGGATCCAAGGGATCGTTCATCAACATTTCGCAAATGTCGGCGTGTGTCGGTCAGCAAATGGTCGAGGGTAAGCGAGTACCCTTTGGTTTTGCCGACCGAACCCTGCCCCATTTCTGCAAGGATGATTACTCTCCCGAGTCCAAGGGTTTCATTGAAAACTCGTACTTGCGAGGTCTCACACCCCAGGAGTTCTTTTTCCACGCCATGGCTGGACGAGAAGGTCTTATTGATACCGCCGTCAAGACCGCCGAGACTGGATACATTCAGCGACGTCTGGTCAAGGCTCTGGAAGATGTCATGGTGCAGTACGATGGTACTGTTCGAAACTCGCTCGGAGACGTTATCCAGTTTGTCTATGGAGAGGACGGACTGGATGGCTCCCAGGTGGAGAAGCAGACTGTTGATACCATTCCTGGTTCTGACGAGTCCTTTGAGCGACGGTACAAGATTGATCTCATGAACCCCAAGACCAAGCCTCTCAACATTGAGTCTGGAAACGATATTGTAGGCGACGTGGAGGTCCAGCGGGTGCTTGATGAGGAGTACAACCAGTTGCTGACTGATCGACGTCTTCTTCGAGAGGAGGTGTTCACCAACGGAGATCACAACTGGCCCCTGCCCGTGAATATTCGTCGAGTGGTGCAAAACTCGCAGCGAATTTTCAACGTGGACAAGTCCAAGGTCAGTGACTTGACCATCCCCGAGATTGTCGAGGGAGTGCAGTCTCTTTGTAAGCGACTGACCATTGTTCGAGGAGACTCTTCTCTGGCCAAGGAGGCCCAGGAGAACGCCACCATGCTGTTCCAGTGTCTGGTGCGATCTCGGTTCCCTACCAAGCGAGTCATTGAGGAGTACCGGCTCAACCGAGCTGCTTTTGAGTGGGTCATGGGAGAGATTGAGACCCAGTTTGCCAAGTCTGTGGTTCATCCTGGAGAAATGGTCGGAGTCATTGCTGCGCAGTCGATTGGAGAGCCTGCCACCCAGATGACCCTCAACACCTTCCATTACGCCGGTGTGTCTTCCAAGAACGTTACTCTTGGTGTTCCCCGTCTCAAGGAGATTCTTAACGTGGCCAAGAACATCAAGACCCCCGCTCTGACCGTTTACCTGGAGCCCTCAGTTGCTGCTGATATTGAAAAGGCAAAGGTGGTTCAGTCTGCCATTGAACACACCTCGCTCAAGAACGTGACTGCCGCCACGGAGATCTACTACGATCCCGATCCACGAACCACCGTCATTGAAGAGGATATCGATACTGTGGACGCCTACTTTTCGATTCCCGATGAAACCGTGGAGGCCACCCTGGACAACCAGTCGCCTTGGCTGCTGCGTCTGGAACTGGACCGAGCCAAGATGCTGGACAAGCAGCTGACCATGTCTCAGGTAGCTCAGAAGATTTCTTCCTCGTACGGAGAAGATCTCTTTGTCATGTGGTCTGAAGATAACGCTGACAAGCTGATTATCCGATGTCGAGTGGTTCGAGACCCCAAGACTCTGGAGGAGGATGTGGACGCGGAGGAGGACCAGATGCTCAAGCGCATTGAAGGTCATATGCTCGACTCCATTTCTCTGCGAGGTATCGAGGGTATTGACCGAGTGTTTATGATGGAGCACAAGATGTCTGTTCCCGATGAGGTGACTGGCGACTACAAGACCAAGATGGAGTGGGTGCTTGAAACCGACGGTATCAACCTGGCTGAGGTTATGGCTGTGGACGGTGTGGACCCTTACAGAACGTACTCCAACTCGTTTGTTGAGGTTCTGTCTGTCCTCGGTATTGAGGCTACTCGGTCTGCTCTGTACCGAGAGATTCTCAACGTTATTGCCTTTGATGGTTCTTACGTCAACTACCGACATATGGCTTTGTTGGTTGATGTCATGACTTCTCGAGGATACCTCATGGCCATTACTCGACACGGTATTAACCGAGCCGATACTGGAGCTCTGATGCGATGTTCGTTCGAAGAGACTGTGGAAATTCTGCTGGAGGCTGCTGCGGTGGCTGAGCTGGATGACTGCCGAGGAGTTTCCGAGAACATTATGCTGGGCCAGCTGGCTCCTCTGGGAACTGGAAACTTTGGTGTCATGCTCGATGAGGACCAGCTGTCCACTCTGCCTGCAGACTACTCCAAGACTGCCGGTATTGCTGCTGGACATGGAGAAATGGGATCGGCCGATGGAGCTGCTACTCCCTACGACTCTGCTTCCCCCGCCTACGATGCTCTCCAGGCTCGAGGAGGAGGCGATGTCATTTTCTCGCCCATTGGAGCGTCTGGAGCCCCCGAAATGTCCGGTGGCTTTTCCGAGTACGGTGGATTTGGCCATGGAGGCGACGGCAGTGGAAGTGCATACACCCCCACCTCTCCCTTCTCGTCGTTTGGCGCTGCTTCTCCTGGCTTTGCTGCCACCAGTCCCAGCTACAGCCCCTCGTCTCCCGGTATGGGTCTTGGAGCTGCTTCTCCTTCGTTCTCTCCTTCGTCTCCTGCCTTTGCTGCGACCTCGCCGAGCTACTCCCCCTCGTCGCCGTCGTACTCTCCTACCTCGCCGTCGTATTCTCCTACTTCGCCGTCGTACTCCCCCACGAGTCCTTCGTACAGCCCTACGAGCCCTTCGTACAGCCCCACGAGCCCTTCGTATTCTCCTACGTCGCCCTCGTATTCGCCTACATCTCCCTCGTACTCGCCTACGTCGCCCTCGTACTCTCCCACCTCCCCCAGCTACAGCCCCACGTCGTACTCGCCTACTTCGCCAAGCTACAGCCCCACCTCCCCTTCGTACAGTCCCACGTCGCCTTCTTACTCGCCGACGTCGCCCTCGTACAGCCCCTCGTCTCCCAAGTTCAACGCGGGCGCCTCGACTTCGTACAGCCCCACTAGTCCTAGTTACTCGCCTACTAGCCCTAGTTACTCGCCCACTAGCCCTAGTTACTCTCCTACCAGCCCTAGCTACTCTCCTGGCTCTGGTTCTGGCGGCGATAGCAAGGACAAGGAAAAGAAGTGAAGCCGTTGATTGGGAAGGATTTTTGTTGATGAGGGGTTCTTAGATGTATTACTAAACTAAAAGCAGAAAATAATGTTATGATTGATTACAAGAAGAAGCTTGTACCGAAGGTGCAAGCCAGTGCAAGCATTCAGTAGAAGTTCATCAGCAGAAGTTCATCAGTAGAAGTTCATCAGTAGAAGTTCATCAGTAGAACAAGTTCATTAGAAGAACAAGTTCATTAGAAGAACAAGTTCATTAGAAGAACAAGTTCATCAGTAGAACAAGTTCATCAGTAGAGGAACTCATCCTCATTAATCATTCACTCTTACAATGTAAAGTTATCATCAATCGAATGACAGCTCATAATCTGATTCAAACGATCACGTGATACCACAACTATACCCTGTGAAGGAAGACTTATGTTTCTCTTCACTGTAAGTCGCGTGCCTCTGTCTATAGGGTAAGGGTATGAGAGTGAACCAAGACCCACTATAAGTCGGTCATAACCTGATAGAAGTGGCTGAATTTTTTTCAATCACTTCCATAAACTATTATAACCATTGTGTCAAGTTTTTAGCCCAGTAGGAGCATTGGAACACCCCGTTTTAGTCATCCTGTTAAGTCTCTCTTAACTCCATACCAACTTACAAGTTCATGCAACCTTCTCACGCGCCTTATTTTCACATGGCGAAATCGACTCGAAAACCATACTATGCTGTTCGAAAAGGCCGGAAAACAGGCATATTCACTTCATGGGACGAAGTAAAACTTCTGGTGGACGGATTCTCCGGTGCTAAATTCAAAGGGTTCCTAACAAGAGATCAAGCTGAGTACTGGGCTAATTCTGTAGGAGTACTGGTAGGAGGAGAAGACTCTTCTCCTATCAACAGTTCTCCAACGAAACCTCCTTTTAACAGCTCTCCAACGAAACCTCCTCCTTCCAGTTATGATATGGAGGGCCAGGTTTACATGTCGACTCCGAGTCCAAGATTAGACAGAAGTCCGAAAAAGCCGAAACTGGGGCCCAAAATTGACTTGACGGATTCGGATTTGGCCGAGTCGGCGAGTTTTCTAGAGGCCGTAGCCAAGAAGGAGAAGGTGAAGGAGGAGCAGAAGAAGAAGATGAAGGAGGAAGCGATGAAGAGAGATGAAGTAAGAAAGGGAAACGAAGGGAAGAGGGAATGGAGACCGACAAGGGAGGAGAGGAGATTGGCGGAGGAGATGTATAAGATGATTCAGAGGGGTTAGGGAGGGCAGCAATGCGATGGCACGAACATTTTTCATTGGTGTCGACTGTTTGAGGTATGAGGTCTATGCTTATGGATGTGCTTTTAGGGAAGGCTATTAAGGGTGCTCTTCTACGGTAAGGTAACCATAAAGGGGGGAGTGTTAGGAGCATCTTGAAAGGACCATGTCATTTATGAGAAGGAAAAAGGACACACTTGAATGGCTGAAGCAGTGGAAGGGAGAAACTGGGCTTCATCCATTGTGATACAACCCGAAGAAGGAGTCTAAGATATCCAGAATAGTGGCATTTGACGTTTTCGCAGGTCTTGTGATATCTTTCAAGCCGTTCTTGGGTTATAATGTGACCCTTCATACTTGGTTCAGACAGTTAGACTGTCCAGGATGAGTATTGTTGTCCTCCCTGTGTTACCCTCACTATGTTCAAGGTGTGCTCTAATCTGAGTGTATCATAAGGGACTCAGTCACTCAGTCCAATAAGCTAAAGACAGTTGGGACACCGCTCAATAAGCTAAAGACAGTTGGGACACCACTCTAAACATTGGATATGGAAGTGACCATATGATAAGAGTATGGCCACACTTCATATACTACAAGATCTACTCATTATCGATCGAAAACATTCCTAATTGTTTCAATTGGTTCCTACAGCTCTATACTGCCACGACTTACACCCCAATCGCTGACTCATTTGGAATATAATGACACTGGGAAAAGGTGTTTAGAACTTGATTGCGGTTATCTATCAACTTGACGAAAATCCAGCTGTCTTTCCTACTTTTTTTTTGAGATAATCGGGATTCTATTTTCACTTGGGTTATGTCTTGACCAACTTTTCGTGTTATACCAGACCCTAATGGAAAGGTCAATCAACACAATTGAGACGATGACATCTTCTATGAAGTCGCCAAAGACAGTAGCACTTGTATATTGGACAGTACACACCGCAAATGCAACCTCTAGGTCCTATATATGTTGACTTCAAGCAGCTCGGTATAACACGAGGTAAGGATGTATAAGACGATAGAGACATCACTACCTTCACTAATAGCTGCTCATAGCGAATCATTAAAGTACCAGCCACTTATTCGCTCTGATTTCAGCTTTTCTCACCACATACTATGCTATCTTGATCCTAGTATTGCCCCACCTCTGTATGCAACACAACTGGGGCAAAAGTAGCTGCAGCGGGGAACAAGTTATAGAAACAAGAAGGAGATTGCCCGATTGAGCTTGAACAAATGTCGGGAGCTTTTTATTCTACTTCATTTCAACTTTTATTGTTTATCCAATCAACTTCTTGCACAGCTGATTCGTGCTTGAAGAGTAGAGAGGAATACTACCGGTACCGGTATAGTACAAATCACCCTTGACTGCTGAAAGATGCAGGGAAAGCTCTTTAGTTGCTAACCCGGACCCTCTGACTTCTGTCATCATCTTTAACTCGTTTCAGTCCTTATTTGGTGGAGTCATCCATACGCTTACAATGTCTGTTCAGGAAATGAGGAGTTCTCGTTTCAACACATAGTAACACCTCAGCGTGAGAGAAAAGTTCTGGAATAATTAGGAATAGCAGCAAACTGCGCTGGGACGTTCGGATCATATTTTGTTTCCTCTTTTGGTCCTACTTATTCGAGTTATCGGGGTCCTAGCATACAGACCGGAGGAAGTATAAGTTAGGACCTTGTTGATCCTGTATGCTCATCCAGTTCAGACTGATCAAATGGTCTATCAGGTTGTTACCCTACTGTCGAATGTCTCCTTCATACACTACAGGTCAGGTCATATCAATAATTAGTTTGGGCAATAAATTATCTATATCATATTATCTTCTGTCTAACACTTGCAAGTAGTGCATCCACATTTCTTGCAAGCACAGGTAGAAGGCATATTCTCCGCAGGCTTGGAGCAGCAGCAGTTGTTGACCAAGTTGTGTTTAGAAGGCTTGGAGGAGTAAGAGATGAGAGAAGCTCCGAAAGTGGTAGTGAATTCCATGTTGACCGAATGAAGGGTGGGGGTGATTAGTAAGGTGTTGTGTAGGGTGTAGAAGAAGTCTGAAAGAAGTCTTTTGACTGCTCTGAAGTCTTTGTTTGAAGTGGTTAATGTGTGAGAATATCGATTATGGACGGATTTCGTCGCCTACTTATAGAATTCCTCGTCTCTTCTTCTCCCTTCTTTTTTATCAGATCCTCCATATTTTCTTGTTCCTCAGCCGCAGCGATAATCTCGCACCTTGCATATACAAAGAAGAAGCGTCCTTTTAGCGAGAAAGCTTAGCAGCGTATTTCCCTCGAATGTTCCAGGACCAGAGAAGTGCTAAATATAGATCTATAAACGGTCTAAAAATGTAAGTATGATGAAAATAGGCCGTTTGCAGCCTTCGGAGTCCGTTCAGGTGCGTTTGGAGTGCGTTCAGGTGCGTTCGGAGTCCGATTACGGCGCTTGGAGAACATATAGTACTTTCGGAGTCCGACATCAAACGATTTAGGAGGTATAACTGATGATCTAGAAGAGTGTAGAAGAAGTAGAAGAGTCAGGACGAGACCAGAGACTTAACAATGCTGTTTTAGTTCGTTTGAAGTCGGTGATTATGTCGTGTTTTGTCATTTTACGTCTTCTAATGTCTACTCTTTTTACTACACTACTCGTATCCCCAGACTGCTTCTTTTTACGAAAAGTTTTTGCCACTCTTTATTCTTAGCTCAATTCTAACTCCACCGTTTCTTGTCGAACATTCTACGAGCGTATTGTGCTAAAGCCGTGCACTAGTGCGTGCATTGTGCGAGGCTGAACGTAGCAAATGAAGAGTGTGAATGAGATGTGAAAAAGTTATATAAAGAGGTGGAAGTACCAGTATCTTCATTATTATCATCAAACACATCTGACATCAGTCACTACACACCCTAACCCACACACTCTTCGCACACCTTCACTAACATGGAATTCACTACTGCCTTTGGAGCTTCTCTTCTTCAGACCAGGTCCAAGTCTTCTGACAAGTACAATCTGGTCAACTCCTGTTGCTGTTCTAAGCCTGATAACAAGCCCACTTCTGCTTGTGTTTGTACAAAATGTTCTTGTACTTCTTGCAAGTGTTGCTAAACATATTTATAGTGAATAATGATAGTAAATAATGATTAACAAAGTGTAGAAGAAGTAATTTTTTGGCTCTATAGAGTCGCATTGACGGACAGAACTCTGTAGAGCTGTTGAAATTGTCGTGAAAGTAGTATTACCTGATTCAGTTATGCTGCGTGTAGTCAGCATGTACAGAAGAGATATGAAGGCTATATATCGAAAGAGGGAGACCTGAGAAGCTAACTAATGCCTTATTAGAGCAGGAAAGTACATGGCAATCAACTTATTTCAGCTCTTTTCAGCTTTTATTCACCTATATATCGCTGTATCAGTATCACAAGACATACAGAAACGCACTGTAAAAAGTCAGGTCATAGACCCTGTGTTAACAGAGAAGAAGTGTTAGAGACTTTAAAGAGCAATGAAAAAGACCTTCAAGAAGTGTTGAGTACTGCTTTATACTTACAACATCTTCTTTGATCCTCTTAAGAATGGGGCCGAGCTTGACTGTTTAAGAGGACTGTTTAAAACTCGTTAATCAAGTCAAAGGACCAGCTGCAGTTATTCATCAGCTGACCGAAAGAGTATGAGAATTCCTCAATTTCTTTATGCCTACTCGCATCCCTTGTTGGTCTTAATGTGGCACTACCAGTATGTACTGTGAAATATACTAAAGCTAGACTTAAGAACGTCAGACCAAGGACTCCATTAAACCATCCTGATCAGCCATAAATTGAATCAGAGCTTTGTATAGCTCATCAAATTCAGGTTTCATAGTCTTTGGTCAATTCTCCGAGGTTCTCAACCCTAGACTTTCTCATAGTATGGCTAAGAGATGTAGTCAAAGAGACACCAACGGAATACGAAGGCTTCTCAGACATGATTGGAGGCTCAAGCTACACTTCCGAAGAGTCACAGAACTACCTAATCAACTCTGCTCACCTTTCCAGTCATCGCTCTAAAAGAAAAACCACTGTAACCTATCATTCTCTATGAGCAATTATCCCCCCCTCCCTTTCACCCTCCCTCCATCCGTCCACCCCCACAACCGCCGTGGACCCTTCAGTGTCTCACTGTTGGACCCACTTGGAGTCACTTCAAGTCTGCGTCTGACGGGCACAGCCATAAAGCAAGGGACGGTAGGTGCATGGGAGACGAAGAGGAATTGAACCTCAAGCAGAGATAGAAGATAAGAAGACGAAGACTGAAGATAAGACTGAGATAAGACGTAAGAAAGTATCCAAGAAGACAACAGACTCGAATATCACCAACTCCACTCTCAGCTCGGCTATCGAAGCTGTTTCACCCCTCAGTACTGCACGGCATTTGACGTTAGACGGCTGTCACAATGATGAGTGAAACATTCAAGGCACCATACGGCTCTAGGACTGCACTTACAATCGACGTTTGTCCTTGTACGTAATCGTACGGGTACGGTAAGGTCTCAATGTATGTTACCCCATATTTTGTTCTCGTCTGTGACAAAGAAGGGCACGGCTCTGAAGAGTATGCCGAGGTGAGTGAGACAGCCAAGGCGTGACATGTACGAGGGGCAGATACTACCAGTTAGGCAAGAGTATGGTGCAATAGTCAGCAGAGATGGAGACTTTTGGTAGGCTGATAGACTGTATGATAGTGATAAGTCATCTTGAAGCAGTCCGCATAAAGTACCATACTCACCTGTCATAGGTATATGTCAAGGTAGCTGTTAAGGTAGATGTTAAGGTACACTTTCTGTCACACACCTAATCTTCCTCGGAAAGTAAACTAAAGGTACAGTGGCTTAGACCTTCTATACCACGATTTACCTATAGCTCTGGTACTACATACCCTACAACTACTACCAGGTACCTCTGCCAAGATGGTCTATGATAGCTGTGGTGAAGGTAGAATGAGTCACTGTGGAATGAGTAGAGCCGTCCAACGAAAATGTACAGACACAAAAAATCATTTCAGTGCCGTTTAAAGTCGCTTATGCCGTTTATGCCGTCTACAATGCCGCCCAAGCCGTCTACCATGTCTTCAGACAAGCCCATCTGTCTTGGGCGGCGTCTAATCGGCATTTGAAAGAATATGGCACACGTAAAACACGCACTTTGTGCGCTCTGCACGCTCTTTGTCATCGCACGGCTTTGATGTTTATTAACTGTACCTGAGCAGTGAAGGAGGGTGGTATCGTACCGGTACCTGGCACGGTAGAGTAAGGAGTAGGGTTAGGAGTAGGTGAAGATGATACTAAAGTCCAGTCAAAAATTTCGATAGCCGGTACAACAGGTCACGTGACATCCCTTGGCCATTATGATGCCCTTTCTTCATTTTATGGCATTTTTTCTTCTTTTTTTTGATCATTCGGTTTTCTTGTATTTTGCTCATCTGTTGCCCATGTCTCGGCCAAGAATTGGTAATGTACGAGCTTTCGGTTGCACACTTGATATTGGAGCCGTGCGTCTTGGCGGAGGAGAGGACGGGGATAGAATGGCAAGTAGAGGAGATGGAGACAAGCGGAGGCGGTAGTTTGGGCCAGAAAGCAGTGATTATGCTACCATCAAAATTCCAACCACTTTGGTCGCCTACTCCACCTCCACACTAACTCCTTGTTCTCTCTCCATTATGGCCGTGAACCTACTCTGGACTTGCACCTACGCACAACCTACTTTGGACCTCTTCTTTATCTAAGGTTTATGATCAGTAGAAGAGGGGTATTGAGAGCGGTTTAACGGAAGAATGAGAACAGATATAACAATTCTGAGTAGATAGAAATGTTCCCCAGGGCTAGGGGATCATTTCTATACCAATATCGACGCGTAACTCCATATATTCCAACAATTTAGGTCACCCCCATCTTTCCCTTACCCCACGTTCACGTGCATATTCACCTCTTCTCTCAGACCTCTCACCACATCTTGGCAGAGCCGTGTCATGCGAAAAGTCAGGGTCAAGAGGCATAATCTGCATTTGCCGGGGGAGCACAATGGGCGGTTGGGGATGGGACCGGGTCTACGTCCTTCTAGTGGCCATATACATATAGACCGGGTCTCCAATGGTCAGTCCATACCTCTCCTTCAAGAAGAAGACGATCAGGAAGACGATCAAGACCAAGAAGATTCTGCTGGACCTTCCACAACCGCCATAAACGATTCCACAACCGCCATAAACGATTCTTTCACTTTGGACCAGGACCAAGACCAGGACTATACCGACTTACCCGACTCAATCCCTCTATTACCTATTGACATGGAAAAACACGAAAAGGATCACGTGGACTCTCACGTGATCATCGACACCGCCGAGGTGCTGGAAGACACGTGCTTTTACGTGGCTCATAAGCTGGGTATTGTCACTGTGGACGATGAACCGTTTCCAGAGAGTGTTTCGTACATTGCTTTGAAGGTTGATGAAATGACCGATGAGGAGGCCTTAGCTATCCTGAAACGTCACGTGGAGTACCATAAAGACGACCGAAACATCCCCGAGTCGTCCATGTTGCTGTGGAGATCGCTTATTAAGCATTCCGAGGAGTACCAGAGGGGTAATGTTGAGGGAGGAGGTGACGAAGATAAACAGCATGTTGAGTCCTCCATCAAAAGAGTCATCACCTCTAAAACGTTTGAGGACGGATCAGCTGACTTGGACCCCGCTAACATGTCGCCTAATGAACTCTCCTTGGCTACAAGATACCATGCTGCCATTTTCCACTACTGGTCTCCTTACATTGAGGTTCGGTCGGTGACTGACCCGTTTGATGACCCGAAAATGCCCGTGGAAACTATCAGAGCGTACCTGGCAGGCATTATCTGGCTCATTGTCGGCGCTGGAGTCAACCAGTTCTTTTCTGTTCGAATGCCGGCCATTTCCATCTCTACTATGGTCTGTCAACTTCTCCTTTACCCTACTGGAAAAGCCCTCGAGTATATTCTTCCCGACAAGGGCTTCACGTTCCGAGGAACCCGTCATTCGCTCAACCCTGGACCCTGGAACAACAAGGAACAAATGCTGGCCACCATGTTCATTTCCGTCGCCATTGGAGGCACCTACATCACCTCCTACAACCTCTTTGTCCAGATTCTACCAATGTACTATGGAGTTGACTATGCCCGTCAGTTTGGATACACGCTGACTCTGACGCTGGCGTCCCAGTTTATGGGTTTTGGATTCGCTGGATTGCTGAGAAAATTCGTGGTTTACCCTACCAAGGCCATGTGGCCCACTTTGATGCCTACCCTTGCCCTGAATCGAGCTTTGTTGGTGAAACAGAAGCGGGAAAAGATTCATTCATGGACCATTTCGCCTTACAAGTTCTTCTTTGTCGTTGTGGCTTGTGCTTTTGTCTACTTTTGGTTCCCCTCTTACATTTTCCAGGCTCTTTCCACCTTCAATTGGATCACCTGGATCGCCCCTGATAACCTCAATCTCAACATTATCACGGGATCCCAGGGCATGGGAGTCAACCCCTGGCCCACTTTCGATACAAACAACATGTTTGCGTTGTTTGATCCGCTGGTTCTGCCTCAGTTCACGGTCCTCAACACCTACGCAGGCATGATTCTGGGAGCTTCAGTCATCCTAGGACTCTACTATACCAACACCAAGGGAACGGCTCACCTGCCCATCAATTCCAACCGAATCTTCGATAACAAGGGCAAGGCATACAATGTGACTCGAGTACTGACTGATGGAACTTTTGACGATACAAAGTACCGAACGTACAGTCCTCCATTTTACACAGCGGCCAATCTGATGGTTTATTCGTCGTTTTTCGCCATCTACACTCTGGGATTCGTCTACATTGGTCTGTCGGAATGGTCTACTATGGTGGAATCCTTCAGAGACGTCAAGCAGGCTTTTATCGATATCTTTTTGACCACAAAGTTCTACATTTCTCGGCTGACTAATCGGAACGCTACCCGGCACGAAATGGACGGCTCTCAGTTCACTAACCGACAAGATGAGCCGTTTTCTCGGATGATTGCAGCTTACCCTGAAGTTCAAAACTGGGTCTTTGTCGGTCTTCTGGTGGTCTCCTTTGTCCTGGCAGTCATTGCTATTCGAGTCTGGCCCACAGATACTCCCATTTGGGGTCTCTTCTTCTGTCTGGGTATCAATCTCGTCTTTTTGATCCCCTTGACTCTCATTTTGGCATACACTGGTTTCGGATTCGGTCTTAACGTCCTGGTCCAACTCATTGTCGGTTATGCCCTTCCTGGTCATCCTCAAGCCATGATGATTCTCAAAGCTATCGGCTACCAAGTCGATGGACAAGCCCAGAACTTCATCACCGACCAAAAGGTCTCCTACTACACTCATATGCCTCCCCGAGCTCTCATGCGGTCCCAGCTCATTGGTACTCTAGTGGGAGCCTTTGTATGTCTCGGAGTGCTGTATTACCAGCTGGAGATTGACGGAATCTGCACTCCCGAACAAGCCACCACCACCAAGTTCACCTGTGTGTCTCAAAACACCTTCTTCTCTGCTTCTGTCATTTGGGGAGCTCTAGGCCCGGCCAAAATGTTCCAAATCTACCCTGCCATGAAATACATGTTTTTGCTGGGCGCAGTGGTCGGTCTTCTCTTCTGGGCAGTCCAGTACCCTCTTCCTACGTTTTTGGCCAAGAAATTCCCTCAACATCGAGACCGAATTCTGTCTCTTCAATCGACCATGAAGATGTTCAATCCTGTCATTTTTGTCGGAGGAGTTCTCAACTTTGCTCCTTACAATCTGTCTTACGCCACTGGAGGACTGTACGTGTCTTTTCTCTTTTCCTGGATCAAAAGACGGTACTCTGCTTGGTGGAGTAAGTACACTTATGTCCTTGATGCTGGTCTGATCACCGGTATCGCCTTTTCGGCCATCATCATCTTCTTTGCTGTCCAATACAAAGGAGTGGAACTCGAGTGGTGGGGAAATACCGTTTCCTACGATAACCTCGACTTCAAGGGAGCTATCCTACAGCCCCTAGCCCCCGGAGAAACCTTTGGTCCTTCTCCCGAGAACTTTCCTTAGTCTATTTATGAATGAATGTGTGTTATGTGAAAAGCGGAATTGGTACCGGTAGTATTAGTAACAGTAGCAAGGTAATCAAGAGAGAATGAGGTGAGACTTCTTTGATAACATTTCCTTTTTGTAGTACCGGTAAGAGTACTTTAATGAAAATAGAACCGGTAGGTAATCTTTTCTTGCAGGGACCACCATATGACGATTCATATGGGGTGTGTAGGTAGTGGCAGAGTCTGAGGTAAGTATGAGTTGTAACTAAGAAGTATCTTGGTGTCTGCTGGCCTGGATCTCTTGGACTAAGTAACCTGCCAGTTACGAAAAAGAGACTCTTAACCTGTCACAATCCCCATGTCACCTTAAAATTGTGTTTGTGTTGTGACACAAACCAAAACTTGGATTGTGTCGTAAACCTCCCCTGTCCCGCTTGACACCATTCACACTCCCCCTCCACTCCGGCCGAATTGGAGACATAACATGATTGCGTCCGCCGCTTTGGAAGTGGAGGGGTTGTGTGAGTGGTGTGGGGGAGGAAAGAAGGGGAAGAAGAAAGTGAAGTGTCATTTTACATGCCTGTACTTTTGGGTCCACCTTATATCAAGAAAGGGGAGCTGATGAGACAGTTGGAGACATAAAGATAATATTAGTAATAGTACATCTAGTCGACAAGTGTCCACCTCTTGTCGTGGCACTGCTATCGAAACAAACTGTTCTGTGGTGTAGTGCAATACACTTCATTGTTTTCAACATATTTGTTGTACTGTAGTAAGAGTAATAAGAGTGTAGTAGTAGAAGTGATGTAGTACCGTAGCAGTGATAGCGAAATGCCAATAAGCAAGGTCGAAAAGAATCAGAACTGCTCTGCTTTGTCCTGAGAGTATTGGCTGTCTTTCCTGAGTTCTTGGAGCTGATGTCTAAGAGTACGGAAAGTATTGCTATTGGATCAAATAAAAAGGCGAGAGACTTGGAAATATTGACCAACTGCTCCTAATATACCTATTACGAAGCTCTGAGTCTCTAAGATCCATTATTGGTCAAGATAGAGTACTAAGACTCAAGGTTGGGCTCATCTGCCGCATATTCGAAGCTGTAAAGAATATAGTGACAAATGAGAAACAAAAAGAGAGCAAAAAGAGACACCTCAATCCGAAGAGTTGAGTGGTCAAGTTTTGTTCTCTAGTACGATGATTACTGGTCGAGTTAGGTGAGATTTCTTGGGATATGTGGTATATTGGCTAATAGCTTGGAGAACTTGGACTTCGAGTAGCCGATGCAGCCGAAAGAGCTCACACAATACCAAAATGACCTTCTAACTTTCAAGTTTGACGCTATTATTACTCAACATCTCAATCTTATGCCGTACATTGATCTGGGGTCCTCTCAGAAGACGTATTAAAGATCGACGACTATTAAAATGTGAACAAGAGGTATTCAAAACTTGCGGTAGAGCCAGAATGACTTACGTTTGATTCCCAGACGTGCTATCTGAGGCCCTTGACTTATTTTCTGGAAACCCTGGAGGCACAGCAGGTACCGTTACCAGCTATCACAGGAACCAAGCTAACAAGAAACATTGTATGAGAACTTGTTGGGAAGAGTTAACATTCTTGGAGTTTAGTGAACGGGCTATCGAATGGTATAGTTTAGAGGTCTTTATCTCTACTAGATCGTGAGATAGAGTTCCTTAGCTTATGTCTCTCATAGTGAGTAGTATGGCTACTTGTACAGAGTACCACGAGTATAGAAAACACTATTAGACGCTACCTGGGCCATTTTAATTCGACTAATAGGTCAGTCACTTACTCCACACTGGTTTTTAACCGATTAAATAATCAGATAGCTCTAGTTGTTTCACTACCCGCTGTACGGAAGAAGTACGAGTACTCGTACTGGTATAGAAGAAGGCTACTTTTTGAATCGGAAATGTGGTCATATGAATGTCCGAGTGTTGATTTCGACTTTTTTCAACTCTTGAAGTCCATTGTATCTCTTGAATGACTGTACAAGAGGTCTTCCCTAGCGTTGATTAACCATACAGTAGGGATATATGGGTAGTGAAAGGTACGTTATATTGATGACCCAGGAGATGAGGGAAGGAGGAGAGGCTCAGGAGAGGTTCAGGAAAGCTCTCTTAAACACAGAAGTACGAGTACTCATACTGTATCTGTAGCTCAATAAGAGGAAGGTGGGAAGCTAACACGAGTTGCAATACGAGTAACACATGGCATAATAAGAGGGCCAGTAATCAAAGAGTTCTTAAAACAGCCGAGTTGTTGGTCAGAACTGCACGTTAACAGATAAGATGCTAACCTCTGATGTTTATGAATGTATGGACTGCTCGAGGTGTAAACGCGTACAGTAATAGCTGTTAACCTGTGGTAGCGGGGTGATAGTAGAGGTGTAAGGAACAATGACTAGCTGTAACTGTTCACCAACGGCTAAATACCACACAGATGGTCATTATGGCTCAATTGGCGTTTCTTCTGTCTTTTTCACTTGTCATATAGTTTCTCGGGATAAGGCAAAGGATACATCAATGGGAACGTTGATATCTACAAATTTTCAATGTGAACATTTTAAACCAAACCCCTAATAATTGTAAAACCCACTCCAGCTATCGAATGGCGTAGCTCCTACCTCTCTACCGTGTCTCGATCACGAGATAGTGACACGGTCTTCTCCTCTCTAAGTAGTCTCTAAGTAATCCCTAACTAAAGTGTACCAGCAACCATATGGAGTCTGTGTATCAGATCATAACCACCAGCTATAGCAACAAGCATGCTCACAGTGCTCACAGAGTTGCATGTCTCAAGTAAAAAACCCACGTTACATTCTTCAAACCTCTCATCTGGTCCTCATCTTTTCTAAGTATCTCTATAGCACCAAGTACACACTGGTACACCCCCAACTGCCCAAAATATCCACTTTTTCCGCCCTAACCCGCTCAAAACCTCTCACCAGACTCCCCTAAAGTCATCATTCACTTCCCTCAGGGCATCTTCAACCTGCTGTGTGTCAACCTACTTCTGGGTGGGGATGTTGCTATGCATGGAGGTGGGCAGGGCAGTGTAGAGTAAAGAGAAGGTCCATATTTGAAGGTGATCCAGAAGTCGTACGATATAATAAAATACATCATTCGAATCAGCAAGCTCCGGCGATCAAGACCGTACCCTCATTTTCCCGATCACCCCACTATCCACTCTCTGAACCCTCTCCCGGCTCCTCTCCCCTCCGAAATGCGGCTCAGAATTTTTTTTTATTCTTAAGATAAACACCCCGGAAAGTTTCATAATTATATGCGGCTGGAGCATTCCTACAACGAAATGTGGGTCAAGGGTTTTTCCAAAAAAGGAAATATAACGGTCGATTTCAGGCTGGAAAAAGATCCGTGTGTATCCGGAAGATGGCTTTTGAGGGTTGAAATGCACGTGCCAATGGGCTCATCAAGAGAACAGGGCAATTGCCATGTCCACTTGGGTGGATGGGTGAAATGCTGTCTTTTGATTGGCTAAAATGGGGATCAAAGATATGATACCAAGAGTTGGATGAGTAAGCCACCAACGGCTATAGAGTGTTATGCTCCCACTATCTCTGTTAGCTCAGTTTACTCCGCTTAGTCAGCGTCTCCACCGACTAAACTCCGACCGGCAGTATGCTGCAGAAACGGCTCCGAATCTCCGACCAAAAAAGTCGGAGGCGGATCGGGGTCGGTGGAGGGACGGTGGTTTCCGAGGTTACCGTTGGATTTGTTTTTGCTATGAGTTGGACTCTTGTTTGATACCATTGAGTGGATACCCTTCATGGCAGCCTAAGATATTATGGAGATACCAAGCGATAATTGAGGTGGTGCAGACGACTGTGAAACGACAAGAGTACGAGTACCGGTACTTGGTGGACGATAGACGACTTTTAATGGGTTATCGATGACGTCTATATCATGTGGTATGGGTAAGAAGGTAGCCTATGGGACGACTGATTTCTGAGGAAGAACAGGGAGAATTGTTGTTTGAATCTGGTAATGTGAGTTCAATGACTTCAATGTACTATACTTCAGCACTCAATTGGACCTTTTCATCGACCATTTATCATTTACCGAAGGCTACGAAGATGTCTGTCTCTCTTCGTCCACCCATTGTATGGTACGGTACCCCCTGGAATCCAAAATCCACTTGAGGTTCTCTGGGAGTCACCTTCGACTAAGATGTTTGCATGAAGCTTGGGTGTTTCCGTCTCACAGGAGTTTTAACGAAGGCCTCTTCTTTCTAGACTTGTGATACCATGATACCAATACCATGATACCCTTCAGTGTACCCTTCATTGGGTTGAGAGATGTGTTACACAACTGAGAAATCAAGGGAACTTAGGACTGAAGTGTTCAGATGTCACCGTTGATGGTAGTTCTTCTCATAGAGATATCTGCTCAAGTGGGTATACTCTCAAATGGCTGCTCCAGTATCTCCACAGTACAGAGCGCTCAATGAGGGAATGAAATCGACTCAAACCATCAAGTAATGTTGAAGACTGCGAAAGGACGTCATGATAATCAGGTTTAACGACTGTCAACGCCTTGAACTTGTGGTATGTCTGGTGTGGGTGGTCTTGGTGGACATAGATACATGGGTCCACCAGTATGAGTGTTAGGAGTAAAGGAAGCATATCAGACGGTCTGTTTTGCCTGAACAGCTCTATTATGTCGGAAAGTGTCTTTGACAAAGTGTTTTTGACTCTTAACAGCACATACCACCGACAATGCCTAAGTCTGAAGGGGTCTAAATGGCCGTTACCTCTGATGAACCTGTTGACTCACTAATCGGGTCTGAAACTGCAATTGGGTGAGGATTCTAACAGTGGCTGGCCAGTCTCTGGTTGTTGGACTATGGATGAATACTTGGTAGGCATATAATTGTTCGATTGACATTTACAGCCCTCTTCCACTACTGGAGCCTAAGATGATGGTCCATCCTGTACAAAGCGAGCCATAGTCAACCATTGAGCAGTTAACGAAGGTAATGACTACAGCAAAAGGTCCGAGAATTACCCTTGGTACTGGTTGATTGACCGATATTCACCCCTTCTCTGCTCAATTGATGGTACTGTACATCTAGGGGGTAGAGTACTAGAGGAGGGCACCACAGGTACAAGAATGACTTCCAATTGATGAAATGTGACTTACATTCGTTCTTCTTGATTGAAAGGTCAATTACCTTCACCCCAATTCTCACCACCTCTCTCTATACCCTTGAACTCCTCTACTGTACGTTGGCCTAAGCTCTGAACTATTTGGCATATATTGAACCGATCAGTAGTAGAACTGAAGTGAAAGGGAACAGAATCCCGCCATCTTTCACTCAGACCAAACTACAGCGGTTCCTCCCACTGAACATTTCGAGATATTTCGGATTCCTCCAACACTACATTGTATCTACACTACAGTATATCTACAGCCACTTCAACAAATCCACGAACTAAATAGGACCCATGAAATCTCCAAAGATCAATTCAACCACCTCTCCAATGCCTCAATGCCTCAACGCCTCAATTGATCTCCACCACCAGGTTCGGTGGCAACATCCGGAAGCACGGCATTTATTCGGGCCGTCTTCGTAGCAGATGTATCACCATTGAAGACTGAATACCACCGTAAAATCAATAAATATCGAGTAAAAAAGTTGTTTATTATTTCTTCAGTATGCTGACTAACCACCCCATAACCCCGATCTCCAATAAACGCCTTACAACTTCTCCAATCTCTTCTCTTCTCAACTTGAGTACTCCCAACTAACTTACTCATAGTATACTTAGATGTGGAGCCCTCTATAGCCCTCTATAGCCCCCTACAGCCCCCCAAACACCCATTTTCCACCAATAAAATCACCCAAACTCCCCCCTGGTCTCCCTATATAATTTCCCTATTTAATCTCATTAAATTCCGTTAATAATCCATCAAATAATCTTCTCAAATTCACCCATAATTCTACCTCTTCCGATCTACCCTCCGAAGATTATCAGACCAGTATGATACAGCATCTTGCAGGTGGCGTAGAGTGTGGTTGTAGAAAGACTACTAAACCACCAACCAACCAATCACGTGATCAGTCACGTGACCAAATATCAATTGTGTACCCAATTTGGCTGACTAAGATACTCCTCTCAACCCTCCTCTTGTCATAACCTGTTCACTGGTTACCTGCCTTCCCCAACGTTCCACCCTCTTCCCCTCCCTCCGCATCACGTGATCTGCAGTGCAAGCTTAATGGAATGAGTCGATCTTGATTAGTCAGATCAGGGAAGGGGTTGCCGCCTCATTCCTCTGGTCACATGACCCGCCTCAGCAATCATCTAGACATCCGCCTCATGTTCATTTAGTCTTAGTCTCAGCCTTGTTACCACCTCTTCTCCCAACCTTCGCTAAGCTTCCACTTCAAGGGCAACTTGGAATTCAAAGTTTAAAGTCTTTGATTGAGTTGAACACTTTTCATTACCCGACCCATACCCTTTACAACACTGTAAATAAAAAGACCCTTCGATCTTTCATCCACGTTTACCCACACCACACCCACACCACACCACACCACAAAACAACAGGTATCAAAATGATCTCTCGAATTGCCCGAGTCCAGCGGTCGGCTGCCGTGCGAACCTCCATGCGAACCATGCGACCTGCCGTCTCTGTTGCTCCTGCCATGAACCTCCGAGCCCGATTCTACTCTGACAAGGCTGAGAAGAAGGAGGGTGAGGCTGCTGAGGCTGAGGCTGCTCCTTCCGCCGAGGCCGCCGCTGACTCAGCTACCGCTGAATCAGCTCCCGCCCCCACCGCCGAGGAATACGAGGCTCTTCTCAAAAAGTTCGAGAAGAAGGACAAGGAATGTGCCCAGTTCAAGGAACATTACCAGCGATCTATCACCGATTTCCGACATCTCCAAGAGACCACCAAGCGAGAAATCAAAAAGGCCCACGATTTCGCCCTCGCCAAGTTCGCCAAGGACCTGCTTGACTCGGTAGACAACTTTGACCGAGCTCTCGGAGTGGTGCCTGAGGAGGTCAAGAACGACCGAGAAAACAACAAGGAGCTCATGAACTTTTACGACGGAATCAAAATGACCCAGGATATCTTCGAGAAGACTCTGGGCAAGCACGGCATGCAGAAACTGCAGCCTGTTGGCGAGGTGTTTGACCCCAACATGCACGAGGCCGTGTTTGAGGCTCCTCAGCCCGATAAGGAGGCCGGCACTGTTTTCTTTGTGCAGCAGACTGGTTTCACTCTCAACGATCGAGTCCTCAGAGCCGCCAAGGTCGGTGTTGTCAAGGGGGAGTAAGGAAGATGATGAACTACGAAGAATGACAGATTGTATATAGTAATGAGTAATGTTAAGAAGAGATGGGGGGAAAGTAGGGTAGGGGGTAATTGAGGTTGATTGTTGTGTTTGGTTGGTCAATTGAAGGTCAGATCGATGTTCAGATCGATGACTTGTCAGTGGCGGATCAGGTTATGAGTAAGTTGGTTGAAGGGCAATTGAGAAGGGTTGGGGGAGGCAAGGAGGTCAATTGAGTCAGAATGGGTAATAACAGGTGCTCTAGATCATTGTGGCACTTTTACTTACTGTTGGATAGGGTCAGGCTATAATCTCTCTCACTAATATGACTACCGTACTGATACGAGTAAGGAGGTTGTGAAAGAAAGAGTGTCAATGAAAGAAGTGCAATTGAGTTGTTGATTGAATTGGCTGTTGATTGAATTGGTATGGGATCAATTGAGGTCTTCATTGTCGAGAATGTTCATCTAGCACCTCGTCATGATCTCATCTGTGTGAACAGATCCATTGAAGAGTCAAGGTCTCCTCTTATAATGAGTGCTCATGTTGGGAGTAACAGAGAGAGCTGGTTTACTCTGTAAGGATATGCTGTAACTAAGAAGTGTCTTGTTTACTTATGTGCTTGGGGTATAATAGTACAAATCATGGTTTCTGGTAGACACTGGTATTGTACATACTTCTCTCTGCTCTCTACAGGAATAAGCTAAGGTAGGATTGAGAGACCGAAACAATGGCTGGTTGAATGATTGACTTAAGATACAATTAACGAGATATAACATCAATTGATGTTCACCATCTTCCGTCTATCCAGATAACTCCCGACCTCGAACAATATACCACTACAAGCTCAGTATGTGGAGGGTCTGTATTGAGCCATCTTATAGCAGGTAAGGAGTCATTGGAAGTGACCAAAAGTGATGTTCCTGATTCTTCTTGAGATTCTAAATATGGACCGATCCATCAGTTAGTACTGCAATTGCCTTGTGAACCGTCCATACACTGCTTCGACCATGAAAGTGGATGAAGCCGACTTGAAGGTGAATCTGGTAGAGTCTCGAGGTCCCTTTAAGAAGTGGCCATATTGAAAAGGAGAGTGTGTGGAGACTTTAATTCTATAGCTGAAGGTGTCTTTAGCTATTGGAACCCCTCTTCACTTTTAGCTAAGCAGAGAGCAACAGTAAGGTATAGGAGAACATGGTCAAGTACGACGTAGTAGAAGAGATACCCCAAAAAGGATATGATCGTCTTCAATTGGATCAGCTCTGACATTAGCAATAAATAAGCCAATTATTCAAATTGTAGGCAATCAGACAAGCCTTGTAAGTCTTAGCCAGGTGCTATGTTTCAAATGCTCCATATGTCTACAAGGTGTTCAAAGGAGCACCAGTGACAGTAGGAGTTGACATGGAGCTTGGGACATTGTTTTGAAGACGTGGTTTTCAATGAGTCTAACATGCACTTTCGCATTCAACCAGAAATTCATTCAACTTATCAATACCTCTGTTTAGTCTACTTGAGCTGATTGACTTGTACAGAGGCTTACCCTGAAGCTGACCAATTATAATGCACTCCTTGAAATGAGTACAGACAGTTTATTCCTTTTCTTTCTTTTTAGTTAATAACTTCTCAGGCTTATCTCGTATCTCAGGCTTGTATCGTATGAACTTATTCAGGCAGTCAGCCTAGATAGCCAAGGCAAGAGCTACCGGTATCTACAATAAACCTGCCAATTGAGCTCAATGCGACTGGTAAACCAAAGACTTCAAAAAGAAACCCTTCTTCTTCTAAACTCTGTGTCTTTGGACTGCCCTACCAGTACCGGTACTCGATGTATCTTCCTTGACATTGTTCCCTCTACCATCTTCGAGAACAGTGTTACAGTATGAAGACTATCCAGAGACCTTCAAAAAGGACAAGGAGAATTTATATCAAGTCTAGAACACCCTTGTTATCCATCAATCAGTCATTTCGTCAACTCTCCACCTGTCTTCTCTCTTTTCTAAGAGACCACACGTTCTGTTGTATATGGCGAAGGACATTGGTACTTGTAGGCGTAACCCGATGTTGTGAAGGAAGAATTTTGTAATGCTTAGAATAGCATCAGGTAGATTTATAGCCAGTCATTTGATAAAACCGATGGCACAATACGTATGGTACCAGCCCCCTCTCAGTCATTATTCTTATACTATTTACATACCGTTCGGTTCCCCCTCTCTTATCTCAGTTTAACACCATACTTCTCAACAAGCATACTTTTGAACGCCTCGAGCATCTGGTTAATTTCCTGGTTTTCGAGGTTTCGTTCCATGGACTGGAAGTTGATTCTGTAGCATTGAGAAGTGAGGCCAGTCTTGGGATTGGTGAACGTATCGGTTAGAGCCACATTTTCCACCAGATCTCCAGCCGTAGCTCGAATCAACTCCATGATATCGTTCTCATGAATAGCATCTAGAGCCGCTCCTTCAGGCAGCCAAAAGGCCACATCTCGATCAGTTCCGGGGTACTTTGACCACGACTTGAAGGCGGTGATTTCATTGGGCTTGAATTGAGACAGGAACCGTTGATCTAGCGACCAAAACAGTCGAATGTCGGGAATACCAAACAGAATCATAGCCAGACGTTCCAGACCCAGTCCAAAGGCCCAGCCGAAATGAGTATGTTTATCCAGTCCACTGGCAGAGTACACGTGATCTCTCACCAGTCCACATCCACAGCATTCCAGCCAATCTCCTTTCCACCAGACTTCAATTTCCCACGAAGGAGTGGTCCAAGGAAACGTGGTTTCGACCCATCTGACCTTTAGAGGCTTCTCAAGATCAGGATCGGTGGATCCAGCCACCTTGGCAGCAACCTTGGCACGTTCAAAGATATCGCCAACCAAAAGCTCGATGGATTTCTTCAAATGAGCCGCTACAAGCTCAGTTTCAACATCAGACATGTAGGGCGATTTGGGGTTGGCAGGATGAGATACCTGAGCGACATCTTCAACAATGAGATTAGTAGCGGGAATAGCAGCGACATCTGCCCGTAGTTTGTCAATCAGAGCTTCTTCAGATGAGTAATCGTGTCTCTTCCAAGTCCGAGCTCCCTCCATCTGATGAAAGGCAGGGTAATGAGTCCGATCAATAGTATCTCGTCTGTACACGTCAGCAGTGACAAAGAAGCCGGGAGTCTTTGTATGTTGGAAACAGTGCACTTCATGGGCACTAGTATGGGTTCTCAACAGAGTATCTTTGTTGATATAGTAAGTGTCTGATTTTGCTCGTCCAGGATGATCTTCGGGGAATCCAAGTTGATCGAAATTCTCATGCTTACTAACAACGGGATGAAAATCGTTGTACGCCGTGTATCCCATGTTTTCAAACCGCTTTTCAATGATGGAACGGATGATTCCAACAGGATGGGCATCTTGAAGATGAAGATTTCGGCCAATCAGAGACGAGATGGTCGGGGTGATATTGGTCCATTCGTCCACAACGTGTTTTTTGCCGTCAACCAGAGTCGATTGGTGTCGAATAGCGCCTCGTAGAGAGGTTAGGAGGCGTCGAGACATGGCGACAACGAAAGTAGGTGGTGATGTAGCAGAGGAAAGTTTAGATTGAGTAGTACGAGAATTAGGAGGGTCGGCCTATAAGGAGGGGAGTGGCGGGTGGAGGCAATTGAAAGACGGATAATGGGTAATTGCGGGGCGGCGAATAAAATGCACTTTTCAGAATTTCATTATCTCCATTATATCGCCAGATAAGTGGGTACTCTGACTCACTCAATGATCCTCCTCATGCACCAACTTGAGAGGTCAAAGTGAAATGTCAAATGAAAGTGGAATATGACAAGACTACAGAATCCGGGCGAGTTTGTGGTCGAATTTTTCTAGAAAAACATCAATCAGTTTATTACCGCTGACTAAGCATGATGCTCGAAAATCAGCCATGGTTACCACCAAAAGATGTCTTCGTTTGGTCGCTCTCTTCTCTACCCATTTGCTCGGTATTGTCTTGTCGAAAGTGTATTTGCAGAACATAATAGGAATGCAACAGAGGACACTTTAAAGGGTAAAATGCATTTTTAACAAATGTATAAAAACCACAATAAATCTATCCCCACTTCAATAAGGCTCCCCTGATTTTCTCTAAATTCTTGGAGCTATGTTCAGGTCGTATATTTGTCCCCCTACATTTTTCACTTTAGATCATGCATACAGTAAAGTAAGATACTGGTACACATCTCCCCCCCCTCAACACCATGATAAGTCGCTTTCTGAGGGTGTTACGGCCCGTGGGGGTGTTCCAAGCCGGTCATCACGTGACCAGAAGGCACGCTTCATCAAAATCCACCTCTAAAATCAGAAATATCGGCATTATTGCTCATATTGATGCTGGTAAGACCACCACTACTGAACGGATCCTATATCTCTCTGGAACCATCAAACATCTTGGAAATGTCGATGAAGGTGATACTACCATGGATTTTCTCCCCGCTGAACGCGAACGAGGTATCACTATTGCTTCTGCGGCCACCAGTTTCAACTGGAACAGTCATACCGTCAATCTGATCGATACTCCTGGCCACGCTGATTTCACGTTTGAAGTGATCAGATCGATTCGAGTTTTGGACGGAGCTGTTTGTATTCTTGATGGAGTCGCTGGAGTCGAAGCTCAGACGGAAAAAGTGTGGAAACAGGCGTCGGAAATGGGGATTCCAAAGATTGCGTTTGTCAACAAGATGGATCGAGCTGGAGCCGGATTTGGACGGACTGTGAAGGAAATAGTGAGCAAATTGCGCACCCGGGTGGCTCTACTGACTGTTCCGGTCTTTTCCAGCTCTTCAGATCAAGTTTTTGAGGGTGTTATTGACATTTTGAACGGATGTGTAATCACATGGACTCCTGGAGGAGATGGAAAGCAATCTGTGGTTGTTCCCGTGTCGGAAGCATCGTCAGAAGTTCAGGAAGAGTACAGAAAGGCACGGACAGCCCTCGTTGAAACTCTGACGGAACTGGATGAAGAACTTGTGGAGAAATTCCTCGAATCCGAAGACTATATGCAAATCACAACGGAGGACATTAAACGGGCTTTGAGAACAGCTACGATCAATAACGACATTGTGCCTGTTCTCTGTGGCGCGTCTTTCCGTAATATCGGAGTCCAACCTCTTATGGATGCTGTGGTTGACTTTTTACCGTCACCTGGAGAACGACCCCCTACAGACGCCATCATCGCCAAAAGTTATACTGGAGGCAAAAAGGCAAAGGTAGTGCCTGAAAAGCCGATTGTTCTGGACGACTCGTTGAAGAATGTCTGCTGCGCTCTTTGTTTCAAGGTGGTTCAGGACCCCCAAAAGGGTACTCTTGTCTACGTCAGAGTATACAAGGGAGAACTCAAACAAAACAGTGTTCTTTACAATACAACCACGGGGACTAAAGATCGAGTCTCTAGACTGCTCAAGGTCCATGCTGATACCACTTCCGAGGTTCCTAGTATCACTGAGGGTAATATTGGCGTGATTTTGGGGTCTCAAAAGTTGGCAACAGGAGATACCATTGTTTGTCATTCGATTAAGAAGGATGGAGTCATGAAATTACCGGCGGAAAATCGGCTAATTCAATTGAAGCCGATAGCCGTACCTCCTCCTGTTTTCTTTGTTCGAATCGACCCGGCTTCTGTAGGTGATACTCGTCCTATGAATGAGGCTCTTGAACTACTGTTAAGAGAAGACCCTTCGTTGAATGTATCACGTGACGAAGAGACCAACCAAACCACCCTTTCTGGAATGGGCGAACTTCATCTTGAAATTGCCCAGAATCGTCTTATTGAAGACTTCAAAGCCAACATTGTTATTGGTCCGATTATCATCTCTTATAAAGAGACTCTTAACCTGTCAACCCCAACCATCACCAAAACCGTGGAACCTGAACCTGGAGCTATTAGTACCGTCAGACTTCATCTTGAACCCATCACTGAAATGGACGAGGTAACTGAACATGAACATATCATTGATCATGAGCAGAATACTGTATCGTTCCCCTACCAACTGTTCGACTCAGACCTCGAACCTGTGGCTGAAACTAACCAGAGATATTCGTTTGAACGAGGAGAAAACAAAGAACTGACTCCTGATACCATGGAAGAATGTTTCCGAGTCGGTTCTATCCCTCCTTTATCTTCTTATGGACCCATTTGTCGTCTCCCCCTGAGAAACGTAAGAGTGGTGATTGAAGCATGGCATATTGCTCAACATGTGAATAATACCGCCTCTTTAAAGACAGCTACGCGTCTAGCCATCATGGAAGCTCTTTCTGCTGCTGATGCGACTCTTATGGAACCCATCATGAACGTCTACGTGTCTGTAAACGAGTCTGATATCGGTCTAGTTGTTAAAGACCTTAGTGGAACACGAAACGGACAAATTGTGTCGATTATGGACCCTTCTCAATTGAATGAAGGAGATGTGCATTCAGAAGAGTACGTTGCTATGGCTACAAACACCTATGTTCCTGCTGACTATACAATGTACCTTTCTAAACATGAAGATCAGGCCCGTACTCAGCAGTCGGTGATTCATGCTAGAGTTCCTCTGAGAGAAATGGTGGGGTACTTGAAGACTCTGAGATCGGCTACTCAGGGTAGGGGTTCGTTTACAATGGAGGTGGATCAGTATGAGGGAGTTACTCCGGACAAGATTCAGGTGATTGTGGATAGTATTTTTGCCTAGCCGAGAACCGAGAGAACCCTTGTGAGGTCGAATGAGGTCGTAGACCGAATGACCGAACGAGGGGAACGAGGTGCGAGGCTTGAGAGAGAAAAACGAACAAACGAACGAGGTCTAATGAGGTCGAAGACCGAATGACCGAGTGAGTGAGTGAGTGAGTGAGCTATAAGTACAAGAAATGAACCTGAATGAGGCCTTGTGAGATCAAATACCAACCAAGGCTGAACGAGGAGAAGGAGGCTCCATGGAGACGAATGAGTCGGGTGAATGAAGAGAATGAAGCTTCATGGAGGAAAGCGAGGGATCGCTATAGGAGGGTATTCAAGGAAGGATGTAAATAGAGGAATGTATATATGGAAGTTACAGTGATAAAATGGAGTTCATGAGAAGGATGGGAGAAGTGAGGGGATCACTTGGGATAATGTTGGTGCACTAGGGTGTGTAATCTCGCCTAGATGTCTTACTTGTAGTATATAAGAGGACTGACTTTTTGAGCCAATCTCTGGAGAAGAAGATGATTGGAGTACACATTTTGAATCAGTGAGGCTAGAGGAGTCGAATGATGTACTGTTGATATTGTTTTAGGGCTACTGTTGGTGAGGTTAGGAGGGATGTTCTGCCTTAAGTAGGTAGCTTAGCATAATGGAGCCGATTCCTGGATGTCATTTCGTAAAAGAAGTAAGATTCAAGAGTATAAGCTGAGTGAGAAAGGCAAGGGAAACCAAATGGTGTAGTTGGGATTGCTCTAGGAGTGTTATTGGCGAAGTTAGGCTGGTTGGTACTCTTGCTTAAGGGTGGTCTTCCAAATGTATGCATAGAGAGGCCAGTTTTCTGAGCCCATTTCAAAGCAGAAAAAGGATTGAAGTATATAAACAGAATTAGAAAAGCAGGGGAAGCAGAATAGTATAATTCGAGCTATTGTAGGAGTATTATTGGTGGAGTTCATGAGGTTGTATCTCTTGCTTCAAAACCTCTCTTCGTGTAATGAAGGGGCATTTACTAGGGTCAATATTACGACAAGAATATTATTTGAGAATGACTTTTGAGCTGGTGGATCTAGGGGATCTGAATGGTATATTTGGATCTGACATTTTACCACTATTCGTGAAGTACGGTGGAGTACTACGCCCGAAGGTCCCCAAGGGTATGTATGTAGGGGCCAACATGTTGGGCCTATCCTATAGGTAGAGATATAATTAGAGTATACAAACTGAATCAATGATACAAGCAGAGTCGAACGATATAGTTGGATTTGATATAGGTTTGATATTAGTCGAGCTAGGGCGGATGATAAACCTGCTCTGAAGAAACCCTCAGTTCATCTAAAGAGGTCGACTTTGAAGCTACGAATATAAGACAAATCGGGATTTAGGTAGACCAGAAGAATCAGCCAAGCGGTGCGAGTAGAATGGTGTACTTGAATTTGATGTTGGACTTATATTTGTCAAGCTAGGGTGGTAATGCCTCAGCCAAACATCTACTTTTTATAACAAGCCAACCTTTGGGGCCAATTCAATAGACAACAAATTAGAGAATACCTACTTGTACGACCAAGTGAGTGAGTGAGGATATGAATGGAGATTGATAAGGATAAGGATAACCAAGGGAGGCGTTTATGGAGGATGTAAATAGAGGAATGTATATATGGATGTTAGCGGTAGTTTGAAGATATAGAAGCGAAGATATGGTGAATTCGAACTGTACTGAGCCGGCACATACTGGCTTCAATTCCCAGTTACTGTAGTGCCTGTTTGCAGTTTAGTTGTATGGAACTACAGTATTTATATCTTAAGCACAGGGCTGTTCTTTAAATGTAATTAAGGAGTCAATCAAGAGACGTGTATAGTGTATACTGTATTGTGTTTGTGTAATGTGTTTGTTCCTTTAAGATAAGGATCCCAACTCTTTCTCTTACACAACACTTTTTACACAACCCTTACAACACAATTGATGCGACACCTTCTCAGATGCCCCCTCAGATACCCGTACTGAAACCAGATGCCTTTTCAGCTACCACTGACACACTTACCCTAGCACCCCCATCATACACAACGGAAACAGATACCATGCCGCGGGCTCCGTACGGTCCCCAACTCACAGTATCATGTGGAAGTGAGAGGTTGTAGATACAGCCTCGACGTGTGACAGTGGTGGTGTCGGGGGTGTGACGCCAGATATCTATCCAAAAGCAAGAAAAAAATGCATCAACAGAATCAGAGCATTGCGAGGAATCGAATGGTACAACTTGATCTGCTATAGCTCCTGTAATCGTGAAGTTGAACCACAACATCATGATTCTATCACCAACCTCTTAGGCTTACTTTACCTTGGTTGGGACTTGTTGGCTCAAAAAATACCCCAACTAAACTCACAACACCGTGTATCACGAAGATGTGGTTAGGCAAAAAAATGTTGTTGATCAGCTGAGAAGCTACCGGAATCAAACCGGCTACTGTTCCTCCACTGTCATTCGCATGACATGGACAGGAATTGAACCTGCAACCCTTCGATTACAACCCAGAGACTGGAGTCGAAAGCTCTACCATTGAGCCACCACATCAACATTTTTTTTCTACTTATCAATATATTACGCGAATATTTGAGGGTTTTCCCATTTGTTCCCCGTCCTCCACGGAAATGAGACATGATTTACCGAATGGCGAAAAGCTACTGTTCGCCACAGGCGTGTCTTCCACTGTCGAGACACTGACATGAGCCCATAATCCTTCAATCCCAATACCTAATCCACACACTAAAGGTGCTATCATCATTGGCCATGGAGGTCTTATGGCCCGTGATACAATGCAGAACTACCATTACAGCCTCCTTGAATGATAGTGTTTGTGTTAACCTGAGCAGAGTCAATTTGAGATTTGTCTCTGTTCGGCGTGTCGAAAGACACTGTTTTATGCAGCCTATTAACTACTGCAAAGGGCTACAACGTCTGCTGGCTGTGAAGTCTACTGAACAAGTCCAGTTATCTTCCAGTCTTTAGCTGAGTGTATGCTTGTCCCTCATCATTGCACCGAGAACCACACCGTCTAACGACAGTGTCATCTTGCCAAGAGGATAAGGGGGCCTGAGCACTAATCCTATACGTGATGTACGTAAATGTGTCTCTTTTTGAAGTAGAGACTTACTTGAAGTGAGCGAAAGGCAAAGGACGATTGCCATCCGCTAGTAGGTACTTGAGGTACCGCTTGAAAGAGGAGAAGAGCTCACTCTCCTGGCCATGTTCGCCAATTTTGCGCAGGTGACGTTCAAAGTGCCAAATGGCGTAGGCCAGTACTGCTTTGTCCGGTTCCTTTATTCTCTTTTTCTTGTAGACAAGATCTTGGAGAGAGAGGATGTGTGGTATATGTAGTTCATTGAGAGCTTGATGAACCACGGGACAGTCACAGAAGATGTGTGTGTACAGGGCATGGTGGGGGTGCATATGGGGAAGATCGTTGAACCCACATATGCCGCAGCCTGCTTTTGTGTTTTTGAAATGCTCAAACTTGTCATTCCAGTCAACAGCCACACAGGTGAGCTTACTAAGCATCAGGAACTGGAGAAAATGACCTATTGCTGGTTGTGAGCAATAGATTGAGTGGAGCTGACCACTTGACAGTTTCCACTCTAACTCGGCTTTGAAAGTACTTCCTTCTGCAGCGGTTGTGAAGAAGTCCTTCCATGAGTCGTTCCAGGGGAGCTCGTAGCCTTCCTTCCAAGCTTTTTTCACTAGTGGTGGAGTCAACAACTTAAAATTTGAGAGGAAAAATTGGGGTGGTCTCCGTCGCATGCTTAGTCAGCGCTGCGTGAATAGGGGAGATATGGCGGTTTCGAGTCTGTAGGAATAAATATGGAGACAAGGGAAGCTGGTTGAGCTAGCTCACTGCCAGATCCGTGTGCTTTTACGTCTCCTAGAGTGTGTTGTTGTGCTCTGAAAATTGAAAATAAAATTAAATTTTGGCGTCAGTTCATAGTTGACAGTTTACTTGGGGATAGTGATATATGGATGTCTATGAAACTCATCTATTGGACGTTCCAGATGAAGTAAAATAGTGCAGAATGGATTAATCAATAGATAGTGACATGACACAAATATATACTAGCAAAAAAGTCCCTGCTATCTCACAATATTTCGAGATATCTTGACCTCTCTGTAGTGGTCTATCTATATCCAGTTGGCACTTTACTTAGCTTTGTAGTTAGACTTTTGTTGTTTTAAAAACACGGGTAAGTGTATGGGAAAAATAGTCAAAAAAGGCTGTTTTGAAAGGGAGAAGGAAGCATAAGGGACTGTCTATAGGACGCAAAAGTGATCAGAGACGGTTGATATTATATTCAAAATGATCGTGGCACTCAGGTGAGTACTCCTGTATACTTCTTTTCCCTCGATCTCCCCTACTTACCCTACCGGTGTTCTGTTGTGCTGCTGTAGACGTGTTTTTAGCTGTTCCCAAAAATCCAAATCTGAGAAAAAAATAAATTTCTCAAAATGTCCAAACTAAGGGTAAACTTGGAAAGTGAGACTTTAGATGGGGGATAAAGCCCGAACAAGAGCTCATATCAACTCAAGAGTAGTATGTTCGTTATGAGGAGAACAGGGGGAACATGCTAATGCTTCTAGAAATCAAATTGGACCACTTCTGCCGAAATCTATGCTTAGTCAGCAGACCTTTTTGTCGTCAAAACCATGGGTGAGAGTAAGGGAAAAGTGAGTTTTTTCAAATTTTGCCAAATTGACAGATTTTAACGGGGTAATACAGCCATCGTATAAGATGGATCTTGGGGAGTCGACTGGTGTATTTCTTTTGTCTTTACGATGACTCTAACCGCTTCTAGAGGGGTCCAAAGTTCAACATTGGAAGCCAACTATTTTCTAAGTAGTTAGTTGGTTATAAATGCTAATATAATTGGATCTTGAGAATAAAAAGAATAGCCAAAAAAAAACGATACCCACCCCAACATCCCAAAACATTCATTGACAGACATTTTATTTTGTACAAGTTCACGTCGGTTGATCACGTGACGCTTACTAATCACCTGCACTTGAACACATGTCCTTGGGTGCGTCTTTATTCGGGCTGCTTTAGCTCCGCCTTGCTCATGTATGGAAGCCGAGTACGAGAACAACAAGGGATCACGTGATTGACGGAAGGAGGGGGTTGCTTACGTAATGAGAAGAGTGGATGAGGTGATAGGGAGGATTTTTGGTGTTTTTTGTTGTTTTTTTTGAAAAAAATGGTAATTTTTTGTTTCCCTCCAAGTATCGTTTTTCCCTCAACTCGGAGTTAGGCGTTTAGCTGACTGTACAAGTGGGGAGCATTTAGGTCTCCAAAATTAGGGGAAAAATGAAATTTGAAAAACCAAAAGAAACTAAATCAGTTCTAATCGTTTTTGTGTCTCCAGAAACGCGTCCAAACTTGCGAATACGTCCTTTTTTGGCCCTCAAACACTCTTCTGGTTGGACTCTCTTTCAACTTTATCAGGCAAGGAAGGTATTTAGAGCAAGGAGGAGGGAGGGGGGAAGAGGTAGTTTATTAGAAGAAGTAGTCGGTCAAAATGGACTTTGAAAAGGTGAATCAGATGAGCTTGGATCACGTAATGTTTTCCGACTTGTCCGATGTTTTTATGTCACGTCCTCCCCCTAATACCCCCTACCCCTGCGTACCGGCACGTGATGGATATTCGCGCTTAGGTTAACGTTAACTTCACACTGTGCTGTGAAGTGGGACTTGTGCGTGTACTGTCGTGTCTATCTTTCTTTAGAGAAAGAGCCAAACCAAACGGACGAAATTATCTCAGTCGACTGTCGTCATGGAGGAAATCAAAAACCTGAAAAACATTGGCCGCAAAATCCGGCCCAAGGAAAGCCAGCAGAAGCTGGGCGAGTTGATCCGTCCAAAGGAGAAGGATATGAAGGGTGAGTAGAGGGAGTTACGAGATGAGCTGTTGTTGGGTGAACAAGTGACCTATGTGATGTCATGGGGAGGTTATTGTTTGGTGTGATATGACTATGCTATGCTATGGAGTAAGGTAGGGACCTTATGAATGACTGGCTATGAAGAATTGGCTGAGGTGTACCTTATTGTTGGAGTCAGATGAAGTGGCCCATCTTATGTTGTTAAGGTAGACCTATTCCATGAGTACCTCTATGACCTATCTTAAGTCATATGAAGGCAGACATTGACCTATTTGAAGTGAAGTACCTTCATTGAGGTAGATTGACGGTCCTAGGAGGTCTGAAGTCTTATGAGTACCTATCTTATGTCGTGTTGAGGTACATCTTATGAAGTGACCTATCTTGTGCTATTGAAGTGACCTATGTTATGCCATTGAAGTGACCTATCTTAAGACATTTCAAATGACTTATGTTATGACCCTTGAAATGACTTGTCTTATGTCGTTGAAGTTACTTATCTCATGGCGTTTGGTTGTCTCAATTCAGTGAAGTACCTACTCTATGTCATGGTTCGTGTGGGGTGCCTATCTTATGTTGTGAAGAGAGACCTGATTTATGTCATTGAAGTGAGGTGCCTACTTCATGTCACTTCAGGTGCCTATCTTATGATATGAAAGTGTCTGAAGTCATTGGAAAGAGGTATCCCTCTCAATTCGTGACTGAGATCTACCTTACGTCATTTGACCCATCTCGTGTTTTGGAGTGACCTATCTGATGTCATGTTTGGAGGTGCGATGTCATGTTTGGAGGTGTCTATCTCAATTCATAAATAAGGACGTCATGTGATGTAAGATGAGCCCAATGAAGGTCTACCTTAAGTCATTGAGGTTAGGGCTTGAGATAGGTCTTCTTCACTATGACTTAAGACAGGTGACTTGGTGACCTCTCTCTTACGACTTATGACAGGTCCATGCTACTCAATTGACGAGATGGATACCTCACTGGCAAGACTTAAGATGGACACTTCACATGACTTGAGATACGATCTGCTTATATGAGTCGAGATAGATGTCTTTTCCCAGTGACATAGGATAGGTCTGCTTTCTTAGCATAAGATAGGAGCCTCACACTTGGTGTAAGATTGGTCTCCTCGGATGATGATCTAGATAGCCTCCCTTCATGACCGAGACAGTTATCATAAAGTGTTGAGAGAATGGTTGATCTTGACATTGAGCTGGGATTGACCTTCTTGGGACCTTGTGGGGCCCTTGATATGACATGACCTACCCTATGTCATTGGACTGTGATGGACCTTCTGAAGTCATTTGATAGGGACCTTATGGAGACACATCTTAGGTCATTGAACGTTCCTTTATGTCATCTGAAGTGATCTACCTATGTCTTGAGGGCCCATCTTATCTCCTCAAATGGACTCTTCTTATGTCCTTTGTCTTCAAATGGACTCTTCTTATGTCCTTTGAGTCAAGGTATCTTTATGAGTGGACTTATTCTGAGTCACCTGAAGTGAAGCATCTTTCTTCCTGAGTCATCTGAGTCATTTGAAGTCGTCTGAAGCCCTATCTCACGTCAATCGAGGGTATTCTTATGACATTTGAAGGTCTCTCTTCTGCCATGATTACGGTATCCTTCTGAAGGCACTCCACCTCAAGTCCTCTGAAGGTCCACCTATCCAGTCATATGCATTGAGGTTTCTCTCTTCTGTCACACTGAACATCTCCCTTAAGTCACTTGAAGGTCATCATGTCGCCTGAAGGCACCTCATATCACTTGAAGGTCATGTTATGTCATTCGAAGGGTCTTCATTATGTCATTCGAAGGGTCTACCTTTGAAGGGTATCCTTATCTTCAGTCATAAGGTCCTCTCAGGCAATGTCATATGTTGCTGTTTAGTCATAAGGTCCTCAGGCAATGTCATGGTGTTGTCCGTTCAGCCATATGGTGTTGTCCAGTCAATCATATGATGTTGTCCGTTCAGTTACAAGGTCCTCAGGAACTGTTATGACGTTGTCCGTTCAAGACCTACGGCCTTTCATTTCCGTGTTGATATCCATTCGAGACCTTCGGCCTCTCATTTCCGTCAAGTGATACGCATGTCGTTGTCCGTTCGAGACCTACGGCCTCTCACTTCCGATTCCATGCTAACCCAGGCCTAACCCAATTTATCGCCGACCTCCGTAACGCTCGTGCTCGTGAAATGGAAGAAAAACGAGTCAACCAGGAACTCGCCAATATCCGTCAAAAGTTCACAGACCCCAATCTCAGCGGGTACCAGAAGAAAAAGTACGTGGGCAAATTGCTGTACATTTACATCCTCGGCTACAAGGTTGATTTCGGGCATTTGGAGTGTGTCAAGCTCATCAACTCGACCAAACTGAGCGAAAAACAAATGGGATACATTGCTCTTTCTGTTCTCATCAATGAGGACCATGAACTGGTCCATATGGTGATCAACTCTGTTCAAAAGGACTTGGACGGTATGGACGAAATGCACAACTGTTTGGCTCTTCATCTGGTGGCTACAGTTGGTAGTGAAATGATGGGCAGTGAATTGAACCATGATGTTTACAAACTGCTCATTTCTCCGACCAGTTCTACGTTTGTGCGAAAGAAGGCCTCCCTGGCACTCCTCAGACTGTTCAGAAAGAACCCCAATATCGTCGAACCTCAATGGTATGATCGGATCATTGCTCTGATTGACGATCCTGATCTTGGAGTGGCCACCTCCGTCTGTTCTCTGGCTATTGCTCTGGTTCAACATGACCCTGAGGGATGTGCTACTTCTCATGTGAGAGTAGTGAGACGTCTTTACGACCTCTGTGTCAACGCTGAAGCTCCAAGAGATTATATTTATTATGGAGTCCAGGCTCCTTGGTTACTGGTCAAAATGCTAAAGCTCCTGCAGTACTATCCTCCTCCTGATGCTACTAATGAAACTACAGCGGACATGTTGCGTCAAACGGTGATGGAAACGGTGGATCTGTTTTCTCAACCGGCCCAGAGTTCTCAACAGAGTAACGCCCAACACGCCGTTCTCTTTGAAGCCATCAATCTCTGTATTCATATGGATATGGCTCCTAATGCAAGGCTGTTGTCCATTTTGGGAGAGTTCATTTCTTCAAAAGAAACCAATCTACGGTACTTGGCGTTGACTGCTCTGGCTCGACTGGCTGCTCGGTACGAGGTCTCGTCGCAAATGTCAGAAAACAGTGTTCTTCCTGTGAAAAAGTTCCTCATTACTGTTCTTGGTAATCTCAAGGATAAAGATATTTCCATCAGACGAAAATCACTGGACGTCTTGTACTGTGTTTGTGACTCTTCCAACGTGAAAACCATCGTTGCCGAACTACTCAAGTACCTGGTGACTGCCGATTTTGCCATCAGAGAGGAAATGGTGATCAAAATCGCAGTTCTCGTCGAAAAGTACGCCACAGAGTACAAGTGGTATGTGGACATTTCCCTGAAACTGATTGCTGTCGCTGGAGCCCATGTTTCCGAAGAAGTATGGCAAAGAGTGGTCCAAATCGTCGTCAACAACGAATCTCTACAACAGTACGCCAGTCAGACTCTCAACACCTACCTAGCTCAACCAGCTTGTCAAGAATGTATGGTTAAAACAGGAGCGTATGTTCTAGGAGAGTATGGAGACTTGTTGACGGAGGTACAGCCCATTCAACTCTTCTACAACCTGCATTCGCATTTCAGACAAGTTTCTGCTCCTACAAAGGCCATGCTTCTGTCTACTTACATCAAACTGGCCAACATGTTCCCCGACATTAAACCGCATATTCTGAGAGTCCTTACAGCGTACACTTCCAGTGCGGATTCCGAGATTCAACAACGAGCCATTGAGTACGTTGCCATTATTCAGCAGCCAGAACTTTTGAAGACAATTTGTGATGAAATGCCTCCGTTTGAAGGACGTACTTCTGCCCTTCTTTCTCGCCTCCACGCTAGAGAACTCACCTCCCAGGATCAACGATCTTGGGGACTTGGCAAATCAGGTAAATCTGAAGTCGACGCTATTCGATCGAAATCTATCATGCGAAAGAATAGCCAGATTTCCACCTCCAACCGCTCAGATTCAGCCTCGCCCTTTGGAGACGAAAATACAGTGTCTACAGCTACTAACAAGACCACTCCTCCTCCTCCTCCTTCCAGAGGCGTTTCCCATTCAGGCCTGTCGCCCAATTGGGACCTGGGCTTCTACGATCTCTGTATCAAGGACGAGGGTACATTCTTCAAGGACCCAGTTATGCAGGTAGGACTCAAGTCCGAGTACAGAAAGAACCTGGGATGTGTGATTCTCTACTTTGTCAACAATTCAGGCACGAAAATCTCGTCTTTGTCGTGTGAAATCACCAACAAGGAGCCTGATAATCTCACTGTCTCGACTAAAAACTTTCCAGACTCGTCCATCGAACCAAACAGACAGACCCAGCAGGTGATTATTCTCAACTGCCATAAACCGTTCACCTCCTCGCCTACCATTAAAATCACTTATATGGCAGGTACGCTCAAGGTGCTTCATCTCAAGCTACCTATTGTCATTTCCAAGTTTATGACCGCCAGTCAGGTGTCTACAGGCGACTTTCAGAACCGATGGAACCAGCTGGCAGATAAAGAGTCGCAACGGGTGTTTAAACCGCAGGATATTTCAAAGTCGTCCAATCCTGCTCATAACCTGAAGGTCATGAAGGGGTTTGGATGGTCTATTGATGCTCAACAGAGTACGAGGGATGCTATCTACGGTGCTGGAGTGTTGTACACGTCTGTCAGCGGTAATTTTGGACTTCTCGGATGTCTCCAAAAGTTGCAGGGTAACCAGTTTAGTATTACTATCCGTGGTACTAATGCCGTCCTACCTGCCATTGTGGCAAAGTGTATGAGCGATTATTATCAGGATATCATGTGACCGGAGGGTGTATAGAGTGATTTATTATACTGTAAAATGAACCCTGTGGAGGTGTATGAAGAGATAACTTATTACAGTCTTAATTGTAGATGTACCAAGACGGTGGTTGAGGTAGACCAGATGTAAGGAATGGTAATAGAAGTGAGTAGGTGCAGTCACTCAAGTAGATACCCTTCTTCCTTTGGTGCCTCAATTAGGAGCTCTAAGAGGCTACTGGTACCGATAGGTACATTGTACTGTCAGACGAAGGAGATGTGGAAGGTGTACTTCGAAACTTTTGATGGAGGTCAGGTGGCTCGTTGATTGTTCAGAGCTCATAATTATAAGCCCAATGTTGGACAGAAGCTCAATAGGTGCTTCTAGCTGTCTTCTATTCCTCCTTACCTTTCCCATGGTATAAGCCGTACCAAGGTAGTTCATAGTCAAAAGGGCCATCTCATTGTCGAAGGGAAGACTTACAATTAGATATTGTTGAGGTGAGAACTTCTCGGTTCCTGAAGAACACGCTTTTCCATCCCGATGCTATGCTGTATGCCCTCATAAGCATAGACCCTCCTGATAAGTCTTGGTATAACGCCCTTAATTGGAGTGCAATGTAAGTCGATGATGTATTTGCTATATGAGATTATCATTTTATTCAACACAAGTGCTCTTCTAGGTTTGGTTACTGTTATCAAGGACTTAGCTGACAGGTATCAGTAATATGTGTAGATGAGGTCTGTAGGAAGACCTCTTGGAGAAGTTTGTAATTGGCTACGGTTAAGAGACATTGTAATAACGTGCCTCACCAGACACTTATACTGAACAAAAGCTCCTTACCAACTTTTTAATACACCTTCTATATCTCCTTCTTTCATAGTTGTTCAGCTTCACACATATCACTACCTATGTAGATTGTGTCAAGGTATCTCAAGGTCAGTTGGTAGTTTGCTGAAAAACAAATGTAAAAGGACTCAGGAAGATTTGATCGATTGCTGATCGGTGTCGTTATACCTCTACCACCATCATTGCAAGCCGGAGTAGAAGAGTATGAGTGGCTATACATCGGAGACAAGAAGAAGAGCCAGTCATGAAGAGAAGTGATGTAAAAAGCATTGGCATGGAAAACTAGGTTCTTGAAGCTGTTGCTATTGTTGTACAATCTTCAAGTGCTTCTCTAATCGATAAGTACCATTACATCTCATCATCTATTTTTCTCAGATATACCAGGAAGACACTACCGGTACTGTAACAGAACAATAGCTGAGAATGATGGCATTAAAAAAGAAGCAATCTCCATGAGTAAACAACTTGACATTATGTACTGCAAACTTCAAGAATGGACAAATCTAGCTGTTGAAGTACAGTAGTCGGCATAGTGTACGATACTGTTGCAACTTGATGATCATGGTCTGAAGAACAGAAGTGTATGAAGCACACATCGGAGACATCAGGAGGAGACAAGATGAAAAAGAGTAGCGATATAGCAGGTATATTACAATGTTTTGAAGTGTAGTCATACGAACCTCTTCTAGTTCTATCCTGTATCTCTGTTTATGTACCGGTACCGGTAGTTATACCTCGAGGTGTATCCTGAAAAGACTTGACACCAACCAAAGAAATGAAACTATATCGTAAAGAAGTCACCAGGGGTATTGGTATGAATAATGACAGTATTGAAGTTGGTGCTGTAGATATATGGACTTCTTGAACTGCTTCCCTGTAACACTGTAGATGTAGGTATGCCCTGTGGTGGTTTCATTACAGATAGATCTATAGAAAGATACGAGTTAGACAATGGAAAGAATTGACACCGATGACATAAAGAGAGATGAAATTGAACTGCTGGTATGAACAATAGTGACCATGAGACTGGTCTTCTAATGCATGGTATTAGATGTTAGCTGAAGAGAGAAATGGCCTACTTCTTCTGGAAAAAAGGGCAGGTATGATCTTTGACAATATCAATATCTTCTCCTCGTCCATATAACCCCATTGTGCGATGCTCCCTTACTAAAAGCTACTCCTGAACTCATCTGCCTCCGAAAACATCAACGTCCGATATCTCGGAACTTTTGGTGTGCACTAAGCGAGACAAGTATACTCCTGGGATCTCCTGACCGAGGAGATTCCAATGGTATCACTTTCACACCTCTGCGGCCAAAATTGAACGTTCTGTGGGGTATTATGCTGCTAAAGAGTATACAATGTTAACAGTCTTGGCTCTTGGCGAAGTGGGGGACGTGGGGGTACAGTAACCGCACTCGCTGACATGTAACGGGATGTATAGTCATTTCAAGTTGAGTAACGTATCCGCTGTGCATCGGCAGCGTTAACAAAGGTCGATCAACTGAAACTGAGTATGTTGGTGAGCTTGAGGAGAGGCGGGATACAGCGTAGCTTTACTTGGAGTTTACTTGGGTTTTACTTGACCAAGACTATACTACGCTTTAACACTCCACTCATCCTCAGACACGGCTACGCCACGTCCTCGCCACGTCCTCGGCTACCGACGCACCCATGCACCGTTGCCCCCTCGACCAGTATTTTCCGAAAACACGTTTTCCACGTTTTCTCTTGTCCTCTGGCTTGTCCTCTGGCTTGTCTCTTTCTTCTCCCTTCTCTTGTCTGTTGAGCGTACGCCTCATCACTCTGTCTCACTTCGAAAGCTTAACATAGAGAAGAGGAGAAGAGAAGACGTACAAGTAACGAAATAAGTCATTAAAAAGAAGGAAAAGGGGCCATTTATAATAGTAACTGCTCTCTCGTTACACAAACACAACGCCATACTTCTCCCACCTCCACTTCTTCTACACCCTGCACAAACCTGTACCAAGCCCCACACACACGGCACTACTGCATTGTTAGTTAGCCCAACAGAGGAGGTGAGAAGAAGGCTCTATGTAGAAGGCTTAAGAATGAGGGATATAGAATACGACAAAACTGGTATATTACGTGTTATATCACATGATGTATTTCTAGTCACGTGACAATTCGATCCTGGTCACATGTCTAATCACATGACCACCAAATGGCACGTCACCGGCTCGTATCTTTCGCCCCATATTTATCTCTCCACTCTCTCCCCAACCAGCATTGTTCATGTACCCTTCCCCAGATGATGATAGCTAACAGAAAGTCACAGCGAGAGTTAAACGAGTGGAGAGCGGCGAGGGCAACAAGACACCCTACAACCATACAAAAAGAGGCACTACAAGCATATTATAAGGAGGGAAAAGACACAAACAGCTCGAACAAACAAACGACAATAATATTGGTTTCGTTTGTCTTTTATGTCACGTGATAATACGTCTTGTCTTGTACTTCTCCGTCTGGTTCCCCAGGGGCATAATTCTAGGTGCATCTCTGGCGCTTTAATTTTCGGTCCAGCTCTGTTTTTTTTGTCTTTTCAAAACCTAAATTTATAGTCTGTTGTCCAGCACACTCTCCTCCTCAGCTACGATACCTCCACCATACTATATTGACAGAAGGGTATCCACAAGACAGGAAAAACGTCGGTGAAAAACAACGCTGAAAAAAGTGAGAAACGCGTTTCCCAGCAACCACAGCGACACACCGTCACGTGACTACCCCATCTCACCACCACCACCTCGGTTATTACCCCGCCAAAAAGTTGTTCGGTTATCGGTCTCTCGAGTTTTTCAAACGTTGAAGAAAAGCGGAAAAACGGGGATTATCCGAGCTAACGACTGATAGGAACAATCTAGGGACAGACAGGGGGTCTTTTTGAGGTCCATTTCTTTTTATTTCTTTTTTTTTTCGATTTTTCCGATTTTATTTCACCCCTTCCCTATGTTCAACTCAGTCAACAAGGAAGAAGAACAGGATATCATTCTTGACGAAGGTCAAGTTTCGATGCAAGAGGGCTCCGAGGAACCTGAAGGAGGCGATTCAGATGGACAACAAAACACTGACGACGAATTAGCCGCCATTTCGTCGTCAAAGCGGCAAAAGGCCCAAAACGTGTTTCGACGATCGTACAAGGCCTGTCTCAACTGTCGAAAGAGGAAAATCAAATGCGATTTGGGCGATCTTTCCAACCCTTCAAAGCCACCGTGCGCACGATGCAGACGAGAGGGGAAACAGTGTGTGTTTGTGGAAAGCAAAAGAGGAGGAGTGGCGAATGTTAGGGCTGGGAAGGAGAAGAAGAGGAAACTGGAGAGTCCTAGTCCACCGATAGTCATGAGGTCATTGATGGGAGTTCCTCAAGCTCGGGAGCCGCAGCAGCAGCAAGCGATGCCGCAGCAAACACAACAATCGGTGCCTATGCCACAGCAACCACAGCAAGTCCACCATTATGAATCTCCTGTTGCTACTCAAGGTCCCCCTAAGACAGTACCATATACCCGCTTTCAAGGGGCTCCTAGGGGCCATCCACTGCCTCCACCACAAGCTCCGGTGCCTCATGAGCCGTACAGACAACCGTCGTCGTTTTCTACGGACTTTGACCCGGATTACCCAGGGTTCCAGGGAGAGTATAAGCAGGGTTATCAGATGCACGGTTTTTATCAGGATCCGGGGCAAACAAACCAACCAGGGCAAGGACATCAGCAACAAGGGCAGCAGCATCATCAACAAGGGCAAGGGCATCACCAACAGCACATTCCTCAGCAACCCCAACCCTCTCAAGTTCAGTCTTCCCAACCCCAACCCTCTGAACCAACGGGAGACGAATACATTGCGAAAAAAGAAATGTACAACACTTCCGACGCCCTCGACATTCTCGCTCACGCAGCCAGATCGTTCCCCAAGATTGATTCTCCCGCAACCCCCAATGCCAACTCTCCTTCTCCTCCTTCTGTTCGTCCCCTAGCGTCTCTAGGAGACATGGAACTGATTCGAACGCGCAAAATTCTCACCGAAGAAGAAGCTCTTAACCTGATTGATTTCTTCTTCCATACAATGCATCCCTTTTACCCCTTTATCCCTAAAGAGTTACATTCAGGCTCGGTTCTAGCAGACTACCCTATTCTTCTAGCAGCCATCCTAACTATCGCTTCAAGGTACCATTCTTTACCTGAACCTGTGGTGGTTCACGAGAACCCCGGTAACAAGAAGAAGGCGTCTCGAGCTGCTCAAATTCACTCGAAAATGTGGATTTACTGCCAACAGATGATTTCTCGAAGTATCTGGGGAGAAGCCAGTAGTAGGTCTTTGGGAACCGTCTATGCGTTTCTACTGTTTTCAGAATGGAACCCCCGAGCTATTCATTGGAGATGGTTTGATTATGCCAACCCTCGGTTCGATACTACCGATTCTGAAGTGTACCATGACGTTGAGTTATCGGTAGGAGCTTCCCCAGACTCTGCTAGAAGAAACACACCTGGATCAGGAGGAGGAGGAGGAGGGTTTTCGATTCAGACCGAACACGATTGCAAAGAAGTGGATGAAAAGGGTGGTCTAGGAGCTTCTAGAAGATCAGATCGTCTTGCTTGGATGATGATTGGAACTGCTATTCGTCTAGCTCAGGAGATTGATATTCTCGAAACTAACCCGAAGGTTTTTATTGCTACGCATCTGAGTGAACTTGTGTTGGCTATTCGGGTCGGTCGAAAGTCGATTTTGGCCCGTTCAGTCAATGAAATCACTCCTTCAACGCTCAAATTCACTCCTTTTGAAGCGGCAAAGTTGGGATTACTTCAAATCATGGCTCTATCACATGAGACACTCTACATGTCACGTGAAACGACCCGGGAAATGCTCAAGGACGGCAAATACTTGCGGTTTCTGGCCCTGTTCACTCCTCATCTTCAAAACTGGGAAGAAAAACACTTTAAAAACATCTCTCTTCCCGTGGATGCGCCTGAAAACGATAAACTCGACGCTCTGTCCATCAAGTTCGACTACTATTACACCCGACTGTACATTTTCTCTCTGGCCCTGTTCACAGCAGATAAACAGGGTCTGTCAGTGGAAGAACTGATTCCTCAAAGTCGATATGTTGCCATGGCTACAGATGCAGCAAGAGAAATGCTAGCAGTGGCAAACTCGGTCCATCGAATGGAAGCTCTCAAGTACGCTCCTGTACGATGGGTGGTTCGAATAGTGCATGCTACCGTGTTTCTGTTCAAGGCTCTGGCAGTCACCTCGTACATTACAAAGTACTCCAAACAGGATATAATTTCGGTGATTCAAGAGATCTCCGTGACTCTTCGGGACGCGTCTCCTGATGATCTACACTTGGCTTCTCGATACTCGGGCATTCTGATGCATTTATGTGTTGATATCTTGGCTAAAGAAAAAGAAGCAAACAGTACTCCTGCCAGTAACGCCTCTCAACCGACTCCTACAGACTACTACCAGTTCCATTCACCTTCTTCAGCCACAGGAGGACCAGCCCATCATCATCCTACAATGCCTTCTACTCGTTCACATTCGTTGTCAGGCGTAGCTGGAGCTCACACTCCTATGGCTCATGGCACTTCTGTTCACAGTGGAGGAGGAGCAGGACCTACTTCCAGTCATGGTAGTAGAAAGAAAAAGGAGACTGAGGAGGATCCGTCGCAGTTGTTGCGGGATTTCGGGTTTGGGTTGCTGGATATGGACTTTGATTTCTTCACGGAAGGAACGGAAGGGTTAGGGTTCGTAGATCCACTCATTGAAGGGATTGAACAGCATCAACAGAAGATGCAAAAGAAGAATGGCTCTTAGGGGAGGGATTTAAAATGGATATGGAAAAATGAAAAACAGTCGAGGATATTGGAGACTATGTACTAATGGATTATTATATGGAGGTGGTAGTGGAGTAGAGAAGACTGTAGAGTGATTGTGGTAGTAAGAACACATGTTGCTATGAAGAGTGCTTCGTGACGAAAGTCGAAACTCTTCAACTCATGAACGTGTATCGTAGAGGTGCAACTTCTCTAAGCAAGGGTTACTGGTACCCTTACAAGGGCAGGTATATATGGAAAAACGGCACTTAAATGTGAAAAAGAAATGAAATGAATATTTCGGTTTGGTCAAACGCCTCAAACGAATCGATTGCCCCACTGCTACTATGAAGAGTGACTGTAGCTGCAACATAGAGTGACATCTCATAACACGATAGTCTCAAACTTGTAAGTACTGGGTGTATATGGTTACCGGTAGGTAAATAACTTCCATCTTAAGGTATATCGAGGTCGCTTGGCAGCCGGCACTTTAGTTTATGGAAGCACTATAGCTACAGCTGACACGGTTTAAGCTACCAGGTAAGAAGCCGTCAGAACGTAGAAGAGAATTTTACGGAGTGCTGAGAAAGTTCTAATGTCTTCAGAGTGATCTGGTAGCAGTGTGAATTATGAACGATTAATGTTAGCGGTTATGTTTACAGGTTTTTACCACTATAATGTACCACCTTTCAGTTAAGTGTGAACAACACAAGAGGGTCATGATATGTCTTCCAATGCTGTTAGATGATTTCAGGACTCCTTACTTTGTTAATGTGGAAGAGACAATAGAGACAATGGAGGGTAAAGAGGAAAATGAAAGGTCTTCAAGAGAACTGGAAAGTTGTCTGGACTGTGATCAATGTCTATCAAGTACATCTGTTCAATTATCTTTCCTACCAGAACTTGGATGTGTCTTCTCATAATCTTTCTGTTAGGGGGACATCAAAGGTCTATGCCATCTTACTCTATACTCTTACAATAGCTGGCTTTAGACATCCTTGCTAAGGTGTTTTGAGAGTGTCCCAAATGTATCTCCCTTCCAAACGAGATTACCTTATGCCACCATAAGGCCTACTCTGATAAAAGAGCATTACAGAAAAAAGCTACTGGTAGCTCATAGTCAGAGTGTTCAGATATAATAGCCTTGGGAGAACTAAAAACGAGGCCCAAATGAGTGAATATATTGCGTTATCAGCAATCTGTCATATTCAAGTTCTTTTTTCACTATTACAACATACCTCTCTGGATGTATCTTGGCTCACTCTTAGTATATGAATAGGGCGGTATAGAGAACATTACGACCAGGCTAATTACGGTCGTCCAAGGGATCCAGTTGTCAAAGGAGATTCTGTCAAGTCTCCATGGCTTATTCAGGTTCTTTTGCTGTCACTTGTGTGTCTACATGGTACGGTATGTTTCCTAAGCATGACATATCTCCTCGCTGTAAAGGTCCTGTTCTTCTTAGAGTGAAGGTACCTCCTGTATACAAGCTGCCTATTACACGTAGACCGCTTACTTCTTCTTCATGATACCAGTACCTGAAAACAACTTACTCGTCCCTCTGAAACCTGTTCTTCAGTACATACCACTAGACGTGAGCTACAGCGCCATCAACTGCTGTACAGCATACACACTGGTACATCTACCGGTACCTGTAACAATCGGTACCCTTCACTTTTACCCACTACAAGACCTCCCGGTACAGTATTGTCCACTTCTCATATAAATACCCTAAACCTGGGGCTGATCGATCATGTGCATGAGATCGTCCCATTCGGAGTCAAACTTTTGGGGGATGGCGTAGTCCTTATTGGGAACACTGGGGGTCGCATCGGGAGCCATCCGCATATCTGGTGGAAGATCAAATACCTGACTAGGGTACTGATCCAGGTCCAGAAAGACAGTGTTCTGGTTAGCAGCAGCATAGGGAGAAGCTGTAGTGTGCGAATAGGGGGAAGAACCACTAGTAGAACCGACAGAAGGAGCATCGATAGGTGAAGATGTTTTATCTGATGTTGTTTTGGGAGGCTCGTTTTCCACATTGAGGACCTTCTTATACAGCATCTGACACACCTGGAACTGTTTCTCCAGTTTGAGATGGATCTTAGCCTGATTAGCCATGACAGAGATACTATCCAATAAGACACTCTTTTGTTTCTCTTTTTCGGCGTACTCGAGATTGTGAATGTTTCTGATGAGTGAGATGGTGACGAACAGATGAGAATGGATGACAGTGGGAAAGATGAACGCGGAAAAAAACCATCTATAAAGACATCGAGCCTTTTCAGTGGTTCTAGCAGTGAAAAACCAAACCGACAACTGCAAGATTCTCAAAGAAGCAGTCACACACTCTTCACGAGACTTTCTGTACCGAGGAGATCTCAATCCTTGAGAAGCAAAGACTCTATGGATGGCAATGATCATTTTGAGATGATCGATTTCGAAAATCAGACCCTTCATAATGTTCAAAGTGTTATCTGTAGTGTCAGTGAGGACAGCCTCTTTGTTTTGTTCATAGACCTTTCTTATTTTGGCCCCCAGAAGCAAAACCTGATCATAAGGCATGGTTCGAACACTGGCAATGCTGTAGTTTTGCATAAAGATTTGGTGGATGATTCCTCGAGCTTTGAGGAACGCACTTCCTTCGAGGGGAGGTCGGACGTCTGTAGAATCTTTATGAATAGCTTGGGGGAGTCCTTCAACCAACGAATAATGAACATCCATGGCTGTAATCAAAGCCCATACTCCCCGTCTTTTCTCTTGGTGTTCAGTGGTCATTCTGAACCATGCTGGATCTCGATGAAGACCCATAGATTGAGCTACTCGCACAAGAGCTCCAAAAGTCGTCCAAGAAACATCTGCAAACTCAGCTTCGGAATTACCCATGGATTGAACACACACCCAGAGAACCAGAGCCTGAATGTTGACCATAGAGGCACGTACACATACCATTGCTTGTTCCAGACAATGATCAATGCCTTTGAGCCACTCAGTCCATGCCGTAGTGAGTCTCTGTAGAGCTGCATCATCCAAACGGTAATCTAGAGAAGATTGAAGGGCAAGAGATAAGACTCCAAGTAACAACCCTAACCACAGAATCTGGGTATCTTCTGGAGTTTCCCAAAACTGGTTATAATCGACCATGAACGCTTCTTCATCAATAATGTTCAACAAAGGTTCACATGCTTCAAAGTACCGTTTCACCAGTTTATCACTGTTTGGTCTAGCTGGCAACAACTGTAGAATCTGAGCTAGACGGTTACTTCCTTCCTGTTCAGCAGCACTCAAAGCACTGAGATTCTTCTTGTGTCTTTGAGTAGCTGGATCCACACAAGAAGTCGACCATCCGTCCTGTTTTCTCACCTCATCAAAGAAATCAGTCACTTCAGCAGCTTCCGAAAACAAAGATCCCCAATGAGACTCTCCATGGTAAATGGCGTTTCCTCTACTACCTAGTTTCATCATTCCTAGACTTTGTCTTAGAGACTCGACTTCAGAGGTATCTTCGACCAGATCCATGTTCAACTTTGAGATGGTCTCGTTCAAACCACTTTTCTCCATCTTTTGAGCAAACGCTTGATCCTTGTACATATCCACCGTCACGGGGATCCCTAACCCTGGGCCTCCACTGATTGTCGGGTTTTCAGCAGGTTTCTGGGGCTCAGAAGACCCGTTTTCCAGCAAATCTTTGCTCTTGGCTACCCTCCCACCGATGGTATTGGTCTTGTTTGTGTAAAAACACATGTGACCTCTCTTCTTTTTGACACAAGTGGAGCATGGATCTTGCCGGTCACATTTCAGCTTTCTCTGTCTACAAAACTGGCAATTCAGGGGTTTTCTTCGCCGTCTTTGTTTCGTCTCCTGGTCCTCAGGAGAGTTGGTCTTTTCACTGCCAGGACTATCGAATTTGTGAGGATATTGAGCCTGTGGGGGAGTTGGTAGAGCTGTATTGGTAGAGATAGCTGGAATATGACCCTGACCCTGAGAAGAAACTGGTGCTGTTTGTGGAGGAGCCGTTTGTGGAGGAGCTGGTACTGCTGGTGCCTGCGTCTGTGTCGTTATTGACGGCGTTTGTTCACTTGGGGGCAACAAATCCGCCAGGTCTTGAGCAAAATAGCCCAAGGTATCTGTTCCTAAAGACCCGCCAAATCCGTCATCTCCATTCAAATCGCCGAGAAAAAAATCGGGGTCGTAGTCGGTCATCGATAAGAGTAAACGACGATGTTGTTTGTGTTCTTAGACGTGTTAATATGACGAGCTGAGTGCAGTGTTGAGTGGTTTGGTCGAGTCTTCTTACTGTACACTGGGTTCGGGTTCAATATTCTCTGGGGATTCAGAGTTTCCAGAAATGTACCTCTGACCTGCAGGCCCAGAGTTTGGCGGAGTAGCGGATTTAAGAGGAGGAGGGGAGGGCAAGAAGAAGCGTTTGGATTATGTAACATGAATCTAATGGTTGTGTTTAATCACGTGACGTAATTTTCTTGGTAAAATTCCTTCACTTATAGGCTGTAATATGGACCTTCTTGTTCCCTGTTTTACTGTCTCACATTACCTTTACCGTTTAGGATGGGATGACAAAGTTGGAAAGGATGACGGAAAAGTGGTGTAGTTGTGCTCCAAAAGAGAAGGGGAAGTCACCAATCGGCTGGAAACGGTTGGTTTAGTCGATTTACGTCGTTTTTCATCATTTTTACGCATTTTTTGTGTCGTTTTTAGCCACCCTCTCCACTCCCCTTAGTCTGTTTCACTTGCCTTGTTTCTGGCTTTTACTCCAGCCAATGCAGCTCCGTATTCAACGTTTTTGGAGTCGAGTTGGGTTCGCCACTTGCTTAGTAAGAGGAGAATACGGAAGAGAAGAAAAACTGTTTGGTGGTGGTACAACTAGCTCATATGGTACTGGTAACGTGGCATTAGTCAGCAGCCGTCTTCATTTCGTTCGTCGGCTAATATTTCCTCAGTTGCTTCATTAACACTTCTCTCACCGCTCAACCTCCGCCCTGCATCCCCACTTATCGGACGGTATCGGGCGATTCGAGGCATGATAGACGCAGAAACCCGAGTAATGAGCGGGGAGAGATAATAATACGGGTTTGGGGTGTTTTGGGGGAGGAGGTGGGTGTAGGAAGGGGGTGTCATAGCAGTAGGGGAGGGTATAAGTACATGGTAAGTATGATAGTTGGGTAAGTCAACTAAGAGGAGAACAGAAGAAGGAGATGAGTTGTAGTGAATATGAAGAGACAGGTCTGTTGTTAATGCTCCAATTCATATATTCACAACTTTTGACGGCTTTATTCTCTCTATTGAGACTACTTCTTAGGTCGATATATGAATGGTCTTCCTGAAGGTCAACTAAAGGCTCACTATAAGATCAACCGAAAAATACCCAAAGTACGCCTTGAAGCGTCATAACGAGGTGAACAAAAAGGATATCGATTTTCCTGTTTTATACCTGAAAAATTCTGTATATTCACATCATTTTAATACTCATACAACCGATATACGTCTTCCAGGGGTATCCTCTTTAAAGTAATGTCCAACTATACCCAAGTATCGCACCCTTCACTCTCCTCTCCTCCCCCACACCACTTTACAACTCCACCCCCAAAGCGGCGGACGCAATCATGTTCTGTCTCCAATTCGGCGGGGGTGGGGGAGTGAAGGGGTGTCAAACTGCCACTTTGATGGTATTTAAAAGCTACGCAACTTCGGTTGTGTTTGTGTATAGAACAAGAGAAGTGTGACAGGTTAAGAGTCTCTAAATAGCCCAGCAGAGTCATTCAGCTTCCCAACTAAACCTAACTAGAATGAAGCATGAGAGAAGACCAGTGAGAAGCCTGATGGAATGAGTTTAGTCCAAACTTCCAGAAGAAACATCATCTCCAGGCTGTTTTATAACACTAGAAGACAAAAGTGCAACCATATACGAACTTGTCAATGCTCTTTTCAAGTCACTATGAGGTATATACTCTTCCCTCTCTACTATACCCCGAGGTCATTTTATCTGCAGGAAGAACACTACGGTACCACAACTTCCGTTAACACACTCTACTTCTTCCTAGTCATTTTTCGACTACTTCTTCTTAGTACTGCTCTTCTTTATCATTAACCATCATCCTGAGTGAAGATGAATACATAGATAACTTGGAGTCTCCCATAAAAATAAAGAACATAAGAACTACCAAAATCATTCTTACTCCTTGAGGAAACCATTCTGCTCTCACTCGTTCCTCTTCTTTGCATGTATCTTCAATCGTCAACCATCATCCTATATGATGAACACAGCATGAAGACAACTTACAATTTCTCTCAAAACGATGTGGAAGTATTGAAGTAAAGTGTAATACGCCTTTTCTAGGCTGTTCAAAAAGACTTCTGTTCAAAATAACTTCTTGTGCAAGATGAAAATAAAAATGTCTCTCATGATCAACAGTCCCGATAATGCTTCTCTGTGATGTACCCTCCTCCCCTTACACTACAGTAGGACCTTAATGACCTCTTCTGAAGATATAGAACACCATATAAACTTCCATCAACTCCCATAAACCTCTTCAGATGCCTTTCCAGCCCTTTCTAGTCTCCATTATCATCACTTTCTCTTCCTTCTACTATTGTTCTCTTCTATCTTCAAACGATATCTTAGCATCTAATTAAGACAGAGTACGATCTTTCATAACAATGTAGAACGAAATGAAAACTAAACATTTACCTCCTTCTACCACCTCTTTCACACTTTCTACCCTGCTAGTTCATTTCAATCACCTACAAATACCTATCGAGTCCTATCGTACTGGTACCGTAATTGTACATAAAAAAAGGACCCCTTCAAAAGATTAAGAGCACCGCTAAGAGTCCAAATACCTCCTCTGATTCACCCTGATTGTATCCATGCCTCCTACCACTTCTCCCACTAACATCATTCTCATATATATAAGATGAATACATAGCATCTAACATGACAACAGACAGTCTAGATGTAGAACATAAGAACTACCTTAATCATTTTACCTCCTTATACATTCGTACTTGTTTCTCCTACTCATTCTTTCTTCCTACTAATGTAATCTTCAATCATCAATCATTATCATCTAAGAAGACAGCATACATACCCATAAAGATGAACACATGAATAACAGTATGTACCGTACTCAAGAAATGAGCAGAGAAAAGTCTGAGGGAATTAGAAGGGGTTGTTCTAACCACTTTCGACATCCATTCTACTCTTTCTCATTTGTTCTATTATTGTCCTTGAATCTGTAAGCTCCAGGTATATGGTGAAGATGTATTATCGTAACTGATATAGACCTATCTCATTGACGTAGAACAACGTAGGAACTACCTGGTACAAAGGTCATTCAACCTCTTCCTACACTCGTGCCTTTACTCTCAGTCTATCCTCATCCCACACGTATTTGGTGAACAACAGACATACAGTCTAACAACTACGTGTACCCTTCCCTAGCCTCTACACCCACAATATATCATCTTCAATCATCAATCATTATCATACATCCTTCTCTCTACTCTTTGGTCCTTCGTCCCTGCTCCTGGACCGACTGAAGTCGGCCAGTCGTTCACTTCTTCCCACCCTCAAACTGCTGCCGCAGTTTCAGGTAATGCTGCAGCTCCTCCGCTGACACTGACGGACTCAGTTCATCCTTGGCCTTCTCGAAATCCTGTTGGGCCACTTCCACCTCGATATCCTTCTTGGTAGCTTCATGGTCAAACCACCATCTAATCGACACAGGCTCCTCTCCAGCCTCTTCTCTGGTCTTGTTCAACAGTTTAATCTTTGCATCAACTTCATTGGCCGTTCGAGTCATGGCGTTCAACATGGCATCTGAACAAAGAGCGTAGAAGTCGGCACCTGTAAACGTGAAAGGACACCGTTTGGATATCTCTTCAAGAGAAACATCAGCTGCCAGACGGAACTTTCGCGTAAGAGCTTCCATGATCGTCTGTTGTTTCTCATGAGTATCAGAGATACCAAGATACAGCATCTTATCAAACCGTCCAGGACGAAGAAGAGCTTCATCCAAAAGATCAGGACGGTTGGTAGCTCCAACAACAAACACTCCTTCTCCTCCAGCAGTGGACATTCCGTCGAGTTCCGCCAGAAGCTGCGAAACAATACGGTCCATGACTCCTCCAGAGTCGCCCTGGTTACCTCGTTGGGGAGCCACGGAATCCAGCTCATCAAAGAAGACAACACACGGTTTGGCGTCACGTGCCTTTTGGAACACTCGTCGAACGTTAGCCTCAGACTCTCCAATGTACATGTTGAGCAATTCGGGACCTTTGACGGAGAAAAAGTTGAGAGAAAATGTGGTGGCAATGGCCTTGGCAAGGAGAGTCTTTCCGGTACCTGGAGGACCATAAAAGAGAATACCTGATCGTTTTTTGACTCCATCGGAGAACCAATGAGGGTACTTGAGAGGAGTTTCAATGGTGTCCAGGATATCCTTCTTGACACCCTCCATTCCTCCTACATCGTCCCATCCGACGTTGGGGATTCTAGGAGCTCCAATCGAGTCGGAGTACTTTTGTCGAGCATCAGCAATAGCGTCATCAAAGTCTGAGGGCGTGAGTTGAAGACAGCTGTGAGAAAGAGTGAGGAGATCGTCTAGAGTGGTGTCGGAATCCTTAGTCAGCTTGTTGAGACGGTCGATAGCTCTTAAACGGGTGGTTTGAACAATAGCGGTGAGATCTGGAGGAGTTAGACCGGCAGATTGAAGAGCTAGGTTTTCGATAGACACGTCAGAACGTAGAGAAATAGGTGCATTTCTGATCGAATCACCTCTAGGTCCTGATTTGGTCAGGTGGGTGAAAATCTGACGTCGTTGAGGTTCTGAAGGAACTCCGATTTCAATTTCAAACTGGAATCGTGATCGAATCGCTTCGGAAATCTTGTCTGGATCATTAGAAGTGGCTGCCAACAGTACTCCATGTCCAGAGTAGTCAGCCAGGACATCTACCAACTTGGAGACAATACCTTCATCTTTTCCATCCTGATCACTCTTTTTGGCGATAGACTCCAAATGCTGAAGAACAACCACACAAGGAGAACATCCATATGCTCTATCGAGTTTGGCTCTCAACGTACCGAGAGTCTGGGCCTCGTTATCTCCAATCAGTCCAAAACACGAGATTTCAAAAACAGAAACTCCACATTGAGCAGCAACGGATCTCAGGACAGTCGACTTTCCAACTCCTCGTTTAGCTGAATGCAAAAGAACAGAAGTGTTGAGTTTGGAATGAGACAAGGCAGAGGTGGAGATCTGAACCAGGTTCCGGATCTTATCTGCGTATGCAAATTCAGCTCCAAACTTGGGAAGAGTATCTAGACCAAGGTACTCTCTCCAGGGAACACTGGTGGGGATAACAGCAGTAGAAGTAGTTCCTCCTTCGATAAGTTTGGTCTGAGAAGAGTCAACCAGGTACTGTTTAGACGTAGGATCTTCACTTCCGTTCAAAGAAGTGACCTGGAACCAAGCTACTGAGTCTGGTTTGACAGCTAGAGCTTCCAGAGGGATATGGCTCATTTCAGCATCTTCTCCAATTGTTCTAGCCAAGATAGAATCAAAAGGGATAGGAATGAGATCTCCTACTCGTACAGCTCGTTTGACGGGCTTGAAATAAGCCTGTAGACCGGCATGGTAAGCTGTTTGGAACGTTCTATCGGTAGTAGTGGGTCCCAACACTCTGGCCAACTTGACCTCCTCAGCAGCTTCAAGAACAGAATCAAGAGCTTCAGAAGCACTCTTATGAGACTCAGAAGAGGGAGTCACCTCAATCTCGGTATCTCCAATGTTATGAAACAAAATAGGAGACACGTAGACCACATCATACTTGACAGTATTGGGTTCAGGGTATGCAAACAGTCTAAGGACTCTCGACGCTCCGTTTTTCGTCTTGATGGACACGATATCGCCCGAAAAGACTCCCAGTTTCGACATTGTCTCTGTCTTGACAAATCCTCGACTTTCACAGTCGTCAAATCGATCTGGTGAAGGAGGAGTGGGGATAGGTCCTTCCAGAGGAGCTACCTGTAAAACAGTGGATTCTCTAGTCTTCACAGAAGTATTGTCGAAATCCAAAAACTCGGCGATATCAAAGGCCACATTTGCTGACTCAGCAGATGGCATTATCACCTCCTGCTCCTTTGCAACTGTGAGCTTTGTAATCCCCCTGACAACCTTACCCTGGTCCACAGGTTCACATAGACGCACTCTACAGCCGTTCAGAAGCACATCTCCCTGTCGGATGACCGGCATTTGTTTATCCAGCTGTGGTTCGAGCGCCATGAGGACCTGTTCCGGAGTATTCAACGTCTCATACTGACTGGCAGGAACAGTAATGATGGCATGTTCAATGGCCACTGGAGCGACTCTTTTGAGGACCACAGGCATGAACTTTTTGAGTCCACCTGCCACGTGTCGGATATCCGCTTTGCACACAAACTGGCCCAACGACTTGTCTTCACAAGCAGGATACAGAGCCCATTTGATTCCGGGAGCTTCAAATGCAACATAGGAGGATGTAGGAGAGTCTGGAAAAAGCTGCTGGTACAAGTACGACGACAGCGCCAGCTTGGTCGACCCTTGCTCAGCCACCAGTTTGGCCGTGATGGGTTTGGGGGAGATGGACGGCATGGTTGGATGAATGGATGAGGAGGGATGATCTGTCGGCCGAGGTAGACGACTATGCACGAATTAAGTTTGGCATGAAAAAGGTGGGGAAGCGGGGCCCGACAAGAATAATGAGCGGACTCATGGTTATTTTTTGTTATCAAAAAAAACTTGGGAACCTGGGCCTATTTATGTCTTTGGGATATGACACTCTCCATGTCACGTTGCTCCTGATGTTTAACATGAGGTGATTTTAAGGTGAGCAGGAAAAATGACTCCTCGGATGGTTGGAAGTTGTCTTTGGGGGAGGATTGAGGTCATAAGAAGGGTATATTCTTGCTCCTCGAGCTCTGGCGAATCGATTAAGACTGGTTTGGAGAGATTTGGAGCAGTATTGGTGGAGTTGGGTTGTGGTGTGGGGGTGAGCAGAATAGGAGGAGGTCAATGTGGGGGAAGGAAGTGGAAGTGGGTTGAAAACGTATTAGTGGAGATATGAGGTTTCTGAAAGTTGTAAACGGTTAGTGGGGGCTCAGGGATGGAGGGATCAGAATTTGGAGCGTTTCGGAGTGGTTTTAGGGGTTCTAGAGGTGGTGAAAAAAGAGTAGGTTAGTTGACTTGGAGCTAAGTAAAATAGAAGATTAGTCAACTAAAATGGGGAGAAGATGTGGGGAGTTTTAGATGTTAAAAGTGGTACAAAAGGGGTTATATCGTCTCAGTGACGCTGTAATGTGTGTTTGGAATGCTTTTTTACTTCAAATGAGTGGATATTGGTCCTACATGTTGGCTTACTAGAGATTCAATGGTGTGGTAAGGAGTCACTTTACAACGAGAACATGTCAAAGTGAAAAGGTGGTCTGTTTTTGCTCAAAGTGGTACCATTGAGGTCGCCTGTTTCTGGTGATTACATTGGTACTGTTTTTGTAGTCGTAAGTCGCTTGGATGGGGTGGAAAGTGCCTTCTGATGTCTGGAAAATGGCACCTGGAATACCACAACCACTCTATTTGCCATTCAATAGCTACAAGAGGCCTAAGGATACCAAGTGCCTTACAAGTACCGGTACTTGAAAAACGTCAATTCATTCATTGCAGTGATGAGATACGAAAGATGATGGTCACTTTTGTATCAGACTTGCACAATTGTTTTCGGAAGTGTTCTACTAACAGGTATCGATGGGTACTGTTCTCCTATATTTCAGAAGGCTGACTATCTTTTAGCTATACCGTATTGTCATTCAGATATAATACTGTATAGACTTGTAGCTAAACAAGGATCATCTGTAGACAGTATATGAGTTCACCACAGAAAAGACGTACGGAGTACTCGTACTGTTACGTTACATCCCAAACTCCCGTTAATCATGTCAACCACTCCAGGAAAACAGCTTTATATCTTTGTATTGGTATCATAACGTTGTATAGCATCGAGTGTGTATCTTTCAGAGTCATGCTATAGGACTTAGACATACCATTATCCAACACACCAGTGAACATTGGAAGGTGGATTTTGGACCAACTGCTTCATTAAAAAGGTCAATTGACTTTCACGGCTCTCAGTGTGTCGATTGGCGTCATAGTAATTTCGATAGAGACCTCTTATAGAAGCCATACTACAGTACCAGGTAGGAAGATCTAGAATTACGTCAAGAGGATACTGTAGCCCTCGTTAAACGCATCTCGAGAGATACTTTTACAGTACAATTGAACATCCTGAATATGAAGTGAGTCTTTTGTATCTGGCAGTGTCCATTGTAGTCATATTCACAAGTATAGTCGCGTTTCATAGAAGTCATACTATAGACTTTGGATGTGGGTAGATGTGAGAAGACACCTGTAGGAAGACACCTGTAGTATCACGTCACCCACTTTGAAAGAAAGATACTTGTACAATTGAGCATAATGAATGTCAATCGGGTATCAAATCAGTATCAGCCTTAATTGAGGTCATATTAATAAGTATCAAGACCACTTATTGAAGTCGTACTATGAAGACTTAAGGAGTAGATACTTAGAAGAAGACACTGCAGTTCCCATACAACTCACTATGAGAAGAAAACACATGAATAACTGATCAATGTGATATCAGTTAAGTCTCTAATCACTCACAGTTTTCACAAATGTCAATTGAGATCTGATAAATATGGATAGTACCGGTAGTGTTTCATGTCACAATAAGTAGGTACAGCACATAGTCATAAGTATACTGTACTTGTAGCTCTTATAAACCCCTATGAGAGTAAGTCACTATTACAATTCAAGCTGGATGTCAGGTTAACACCCTTGATCAATTGAGCCTCTCACAGCATCTAAAAAGATATGTATGTATTAGTATGGATGTATCCTGCACACTCTGGAGGGGGAGATAAGGGAAGTAAGAAGGAAGAGATTAAGAGGCTGTGCTGAACACGTCAAATTAACCCCTAACCTCCCTCCTAACCAGTCATCCCTCTCGTTACTCCCTCTTAACCTTCTTCAACATGCCCTGCAACCTGCTAAAGGCATCAATGGCAATAACTCCAGAGATGAAAAAGAAGGGAGAATAAGCAGCCAACAAGTTGGTTCTGACCTTGGTACTCAGACCGGGGTGAGCCCAAACTTCAGCCAAACAAGCCAAAGTCGTCAAACTGGCATTTACTCCATACACCAACATCAACAGGTATGTCGTGGGGGTGGCAGTCTTAGTCAGCAGCTTCCAACCACCATAAACGAAGAACGGCAGCTGGAACAGAATCTCGACCCAGATGAAGGACATGAACCACGCCGGTTTCTGCATCACCAGAAAATCCTCGTTCATGGCCACGTGAGTATCCTCCATAAACTGTTGTCCGGGCAACTTGTACGCCGCAGGAATCGCAAACCCTCCATCCACCATTAACGAGATGAAGAAGTGGACCACGCTGGGTTAGATAAGGAGGAAGAACAGGTGTGTCACGTGACAGGCGCCTAATCACGTGACCAGCGTCATCATGTGACTTCTTTTATTCCCTTGTACTCACAAATACACCCCCCAAAGGGTGTCGGTTCGGCCAGAGGAGCTCATGTTGTGTGGAGATGACAACAACTAAAGTTGGTGATGTTTGACGGAAAAGGGGATTTTCCGGAAAATCAGAGAAAATACGAAAAAAAAAGAAAAAAAAGAAAAAAACCCAGCACTATCAAAAAAACACCACTCTAGCACTATTGGACACCTCCTACTACCGCCTACCCCCTCTTACACCACTCACTCAGTCGTCAAATCATTAGCAATATATACATGGACTTTTTGTCCGGAAACATGAGCTGCCACGTGACAAAATGCACGTGACCACAACCGCTCGTTCCAGCTCACGTGATAAATCACGTGACCTCTACCGTTTGACCTCCCTCTCCAACATATCCTTGGCCTCGTTAATCTTCTTGGCCATGAACGGAGATCCTCCTCGATCAGGATGATTCAGCATCATCACCTTGCGATGCTTGTCTTTGAGCATATTGAGCGTCACCGATCCATGCTCACGTGGAAATCCCAAAATCAACAATGCCTCTTTGCGACTCATATTGTGCTGAAAACCTCCAAGATAGTGTCTGGCGTTTAGTAGGGTCTCGGGCACTCCACTGTACCGGGCTCTAGCGCGTAATCCGGCCCGTAGCTGTGTTAGTAAGCAGGCAGGACGTTTTCTGACGTTTGACTCACCCCTAGAGCCACCAACGTGACTCCAATTCCAATGACTATCGGTAGCACCATGGTGAAGAAGAAGGCAACTGAGTTTATGCACTTAGTAAGAGGGTGGGGGGGTGAATATTGAGGAGGAAAGTGGCAAATAAATGATGTCAAATTGACGGGATATATCTGGAAAACGGTTCCATATGGTTTATTAGTTGTTTTATTGCTTCTACAGTGCTACTTTGTTGTATCTCGATCTCAAGGTGAGACATGAAAAAGTCGATCAACTATGATTCTTGCTGTGGAGGGTGGGAGGAAGATGTCCCAACTGTGATCTCAATTAAAGTGGGAAGTAAGGGGGTGGAATTAGACAGGAGAATCTCATGTCGCAAGGAGATGGGTTACAGGAGTAGTATTTATATCAAGGTGATCGCCTTAGCTAGCTGACTATAAATAACTACTTTTTATTAGAAGTTGCCACCAAAAGATTCGAGATATAGGCACTTATGTTTCCCATACACTCTTCTTTCAGACAAAGTAAGGGATGAGAAAAATGAGATACACTCAAGAGGTTTTGTATACTAAAAAGATCCTTGAGTTGCGCTGATCAAATCTAACTACTTTTTAGCAAAATTTGCAACCAAAAATTCTGAGATATAGGCACTCTTATACCCCCTTACTAGCAAGGTGTTAGAGATTATGGATGAGCATAACATGACTTCTGATATTGCTAAAAGAGAACATTTAGAAGTGATACTAATATCAAAATGATTCTTGTGATGATATGATTACAAATAACTACTTTGTATCAAAAGTTGAAACCAAATATCTGGAGATAAATGCACTTTTCTGACTGAACAATACAGTTGATATGGAATGAGTGATTGAGTCAAAAATACGATATCACGTGACAGAGAACAGGCTACTATTCTGTCTCTAGTGCAAAATAGATGAAATGGGTGTTTTTATGGGGTCTGTATTTTCTCAGAGCTCAACTTGACAATCAGAGGAGTTTTATAGTGTTGTACAAGTAGTTGATGAGAAGATATGAAATCTCTAATAGAAGATTGCTTATTGTTCAGTATATCTTTCAAGTTACTTTGATATAACATCAAAAAGCCAGCCAAGTGGAAGCATCTGATGCAGAAACACTTGTAGCAGTGAATTCATGTCTATCTCTCCCTATAAGACAGAATAGCGTGGAGGATATGAGATAGTCTAACACACTGTAGAATCATGGACTGTCAACGTCAAAGGTTCATAAATTGATCCTCTTCTATTTGACTGTCTGTACATCTTTTAGTGGTATCAGGCTAGAATATACTCTGTAGCATTTCTGGTACTTACTTGTAAAGAAGGTGTGATGGTAATGGAGTTGGCTATTCTCCTTTGGAAGAGAGTGGAATAAGAGCCTCTCCCTGTTACTGGTGAATAAGAGCTTGACCATATAAAGGAAGACCATGTTCACCTCGCTGGCCAGTGAGCTATACAGAATCAGCTGAAATGAGTTCAATTACTGTTGTGTCCGGAATTTCACCATCACCTAGTTTCTTGATCTTCCAGGTTTTTCTCTGTATTGGACAGCTTGATCTTGTAGATGCTCTTTGGTGCCTCAACATACACTCTCTCTTCTCTTATAGTCTAAGTGCCAATTGTATAAAGATAGCAATCTGTAAGCCTCTCCAACTCCCCTAACCTCACTCAATGCTAGCAACTTCTTCACAATTACTATTCTGCTCAATTTGTAATCAACTGCGATGACTCTCGTATCTTCTCAAATCATTTCACGGACTTGTCTTGTATGTTGGATTATTATCACCTGCTCTTCTCACTCTTCAGTGTCGTCTTTTTCTCTATAGCTTCACTCTATTCCTTCCCTCTATCGTTTCATACGCTCTATCTGAACAAGGCTTAGTGACCCAGTCAAGACCCTCCAATCCCATGAATTAGACACAATAACAGCTACTTGTAACCAAGCTCACCATATTCATACTATCTACTTTTATAGCTTCACCCACAGGAATCACTTCCCTCAGTCGTCTCATACTCGACATGTTCTTCTGCCCACTCCCTCTATGGCCTCACTCTATTCCCACAGCTCACTATTCCATAGACTCTAAGAGACCTCACCATAAGACCCAACCTAACACTTCTAGACCCTCTAACGTGGCTAAACATTCCAACCTTGGTTCTCCAACTCGATCTAAATCTACCCCTCTCTCTAGTTCGATAGCTTCCGTCTCATCAGTCTAGCATTAGTTTGGTGCTAGCGAGACCTACCGATACTAACATATACCATTCAAGACTCTTCTATCAACGTTCTAACTCTCCTACTGAGCTTGGCTTCACCTGTACCTCTCCACTTCACATACAACTTCCTTCTTCATCTACGACCCTGGCTCTTCCAGTGTGCATACAGCAATGTGAAGCTTACATCACTTCTTAACAATGTGAAGCCGCCATCACTTCTTCCTACACACCTTTGTTCCCTCTTCAAGCTTCACTTCGTTCCACTTGTCTAACACTTCACTTGTCTTATACTTCTTTCCTATGTACAAGCGGAACTTCGTTCCACTTGTTCCACTTGTTCACGCTCAGCCTACGGCTTCACGTCGCTTCTATATACATCACTTACTTCTGTTCATCATCTTCATGGTAAGATTTCTCAGCGCCTCTCTACTCTCCGAGTATGGCAGCAGATCCAGGTTGGCTACGGCCTCGTCGCAGTACTTTTGAGCAAGCTCCCTCGTTCTAGACAATCCGTCGGCCTGCTGGACCAAGAATCTGGCCCGCTCCACGTCTCCAGGACCGTCAAACTTTCGTTTGATCATATCTCCAAGTTCAGGGTACTTTTCCCAGGCAAACAGGACAGGAGCAGTAGCCAACCCGAGCTTCAAATCGGCTCCAGCAGGCTTGCCAAGATGAGACTCGCCCTCGGAGTAATCGAGCATATCGTCGACCACCTGGAAACACAGTCCCAGGTTCTTTCCAAACTTGTAGGAGGCGTCTACAATGGGGTTTCTTGCTCCAGACAGCACAGCTGCGGCTCGGCAACTCTTGGACATGAGAGAAGCGGTCTTGAGGTACGTCTTGTGGATGTAGTACTCAAAAGTGGCCTTGTTTGCGGTCTCCGAGTTGTCCACAATTGTGTTTTTCAGCTGCATGAACTCTCCTTCGACCAGATTGGCAATAGTGGTGGAAAGCAGTTCAATGACCTCGGCGTTTCGAAGACGAGCAATAGCCACGGAAGCTCGTCCCAGCAAAAAATCGCCAGCAAGAATAGCCATCTTGTTTCCAAAAGCAACATTGCCCGTAGGAGAACCTCTTCTAGTGGCCGAGTTGTCAATGACATCATCATGGAGCAAAGAAGCAGTATGGATCATTTCGACGATTTCAGCCAGACGTCGCTGTTTAGGCAAAATGCCGTTACTCTCATAAGGCAAGGGATCCGAAGGACGACTCAAGGGATTGAGAACAATATCCGGGTTGATTCCATGGAGAATCTCAATGGGAGAAAGAGGATCGTTAATGGACGGCTCTGGGTTCAATTCTCCGACATTTTCCGTCACGTCTGAGGCATCAAACGTGCCCCGGTCCCGTTCAGACTCGGGAATGGCGCTCAGAGCACGTGACAGCAACAGAACAATCAGAGGACGAACATGTTTACCTTCAGACTGGAAGTAATAGGTGGCCACCTTATTCAAAGTAGGATGTCCCGAGCCAATCAGCGAGCCAATGTTGTTGGCCAAAGTGGACATTTCCTGCGAAACAATGGAAAACGGATCTCGAACGGGAGTATCTGTTTCCACCAGCCGAGAGGCATGTTTGACGGCTCCAGACCATTCGGGGTTCTGAGGCGTGGGTTTGAGCAATCCGGTGGTTTCAAGCACGGCTTCGGTGAGCGTGGATTTACCACGGCAACCGGCTAGGCCGTTCACCAGGGCCCCTCGAACCAATCTGTTTCGTCCGACTCTCAGCATTGTAAAGTGATGTTGCTGAATGAAGGTTTGTCGGGACGTTAGACGCAGCACAAGAGATGTTCTGAGACTATCAAAGTAGAGAGACGGTTTTGGACTGATAATGGCCACATAATTGACCAATTCTGAGTAGTTCTAGATGTATAGAATTGCTGGCGTTTTTTCGTTTTTACGGGTAGTTTTTTTTTTTTTTTTTCCCACCTCAATCCAGCCTCAAGTCATCATTTTTTCCAAACCTAATCAACTCAATTAGCGGCGTTGTAAAATGTAACATTTAGGTTGAGTGGAAGAGAGAGGCCAAAACGGGTATCAGACGATAGCCGGAGACAAGGCGGTTTTAACCGTGTATTTGGTTTTCCGGGGGGGCAGGTATTGGGGGAGATATGACCGGTTGAAAATTAGAGTGGGCAATGAATTATTCAGAAAAGTACTGTATCAAATAATAATCAAAAATGCACCAGTACCCACATAATGCACTCAAGGTCACGTGACCATACTACTTCTTATCTGGTTAATATCTCTACTCTGTCTATTGACTCGTCCCAATTAAGACCAGTCAATAGAAGACTCGCCAGTCCTGAAATGGAAGAGTCAATAGAGATGTAAAAAGATGAAACCGGCCACAAACAGGTGGTTTTTTCATATATAGCGGTCTACACACCCCGGTATTTCTTTATATCACTTCTACAGTCATTTCTACACACAAACATCACCCACTATTCTTCTCTGATGTCTATCTCAACTGCTTCCATCACCTACTGTTACCCTAAAGAGGCCCAGGAACATCTTCCCGACTTTGACTACCCTTACGACATTCTATTTTACCTGGGATTCGTACTGCCGCCTCTATGGGTCTATGTGGCCTTCAAGGGAGGTTATGAGCTTTTCAAAGAGTACAGAAAAAACGTTCCTTGCTTGGCTTATACTGCTGTTCGACATAGAGAGTTGAAGATTTCGGCTCTTTGGGACTGGATTGTGAAATGTGTGGGAGGTTTGGTTTTTTATGGAGTCGCTGCTTGGACGATTTATAAGATGAAGATGAGTTGGTAGAAACCGAATAAACCGACAAACCGAGAAATCGAGTAGACCGAACTTGTTCGGTTTACGAGATTTTGAGGTTTGAGGTTTATGAGGTTTCTCTTCATTGAATATGGATTATTATTGAATAAATTGATTATCTGATTTTTTAGATTTTTTTAGGAATTTCTTGGAATATTTAGAAATTAAATATCGTACATGTAGTAAATGTAAATAAATCAACTCCATAGATATGGCCACTCAGAGAAGTCTAGTGTAAGTCATCTGAGCAACTGAGATACTCTGAATAACTATTTCTGGTTAATCGGTTTTTTGGATTATTAATGATTATCTAATTTTCAAAATATTATTCGATATTTTATAGATATTCAGAAAAATACTGCATTTTAAAAAAAAACAGACAGAAGAAGTGCTGCGATACTCATAGAAGCAACTGAGAGCATCTTCTATCCTGATAATCACCTTCCAATTAATTCTTTCCTGTTGGTATATTTTACCTGGAAAGGTTGATGTACAAGTAACGATTTTTTAGATTTTCCCAACTTTTTAATGTTTTCCCCAAAATTCCATAAAATACAAACAAACCGTTCTAATAAATCCTAGATCTCTCCCGAAAACGGCTGTCATCTTCAGCCGAACCACAAGCTCAATATTAACCAGCTTGATACCAGTTTTGATAGTTTTCCTCGTTTTATATTTTCCCATTAATAATCCGATAAGAATCGTATAAATGCCGATAAGCCGAGATTAGCCGAGTTAAATGTGAATCAAAGATTAATTGGGGAAAAAAAAAAAAAAAAAAAAAAAAAACCGCCCAAAACCTCCCCCACCAGCTACCCACCGTCAAGCGTTTCTCCCGCTCCTAAAGACCACCCTCCCTTCATCTCCCACCCCTGTCACTCCCGTAGACTAGTCTTCAGAATGACACTATCACATGGGTCTACTGAGGTGGGTGGGAAAAGGCAAAGGAGAAGTTGGGGGTGGTCACGTGGTGTCACGTGATTGAACTCCACAGTCATAACCTATATATTCCAAAAAACTACATAATTTTCCCTTATATCGAATACCGGTATGCCCGGTGATCATAAATCTATGGAAGATGCATTGAATCATACTTGTCAAAGTCTAATTGACAGGTTGGAATTTCTACGATACAGAACAGCACAACTGGTACTCACTCTACAACATGTTGAGCACCCTCCCAGGCATCCAGGGCTTTTTATCGTGGGGCAAAACGTGTGTGGCGCGTATCCTAGCAACCGGCCCCGTTCCACGACATGTGGCCTTTGTCATGGACGGCAACAGACGGTATGCTCGAGAACGTCAGCTGGAAACTCGAGAAGGCCATTCCAAGGGCTTTGAGTCGCTAGCTCAGATTCTCGAGCTCTGTTACGACGCAGGGGTCGAAGATGTGACTGTTTTTGCATTTTCCATTGAGAATTTCAAGAGAACTCCTCGAGAGGTAGAGTCGTTGATGGAAATCGCCAAAGAACGACTTACACAGATTTGTGAGAGTGGAGAACTGGCTGAACAGTACGGGATTCGAATCCGGGTGCTGGGCAACCGGTCTTTACTTCGAAAGGACGTCGCTGAGCTGTTTGATAAGGCTCAGACTATGACCAAGGGACATACTAGAGCTACTCTGAACATTTGTTTTCCATACACGTCACGTGACGATATTGCTCATGGAATCCGCGGGGTGGTTCGGGATGCTGAAAAAGGTGTTCTTGACCCGGCTGAGATCACAGAAAACACCCTAGCTTCACACATGTACACTGGCAACTCTCCACCTTTGGATATTCTCATTCGAACGTCGGGAGTCTGTCGGTTTTCCGATTTCATGCTGTGGGAAAGCCATCAAGGAGCCCATATCGAGTTTATCGATACTCTATGGCCCGATTTTGGCGTGTGGAGAATGCTGGCCATTTTGTTGAAATGGAGCTGGCGAAAAGCATACCTGGCAGACCAGGCCGAGCAGGGCAATTATTAGAAGGGGAGGGGGCCAGAGGAGGGTTACAAGGTACATTAATTGAATAGGGCAAAAAGAAATAATTAAAAGAATGGCAACAAGCGGGTTTACAGAGGGTAGAGAGATTTGGAGTTGTTTTGTGGAACTGTCTGGTTTGAAATCTTGTCGTTTATGGCTACATTGGTAGACTGTTGAGAACTTCTAGAGTGCCGTTGTATAAGGTGTACTGGTGGGCTTAGTTCATAGAGTGTCCTTGAATAAGGTGTTCCTTGAATAAGGTGTGCTTAAAGGAGCCATTGTTGTACCATGGTAGGCTTATAAAGAGTGTGTTCATAGAACGAGTGAAGCAAGTATAGTGTATGAAGGACTGTGGATCATTGAATATGTGTTGGTATGGAAAATTTGGGTGGCTTGGAGACACTTTTGATGCTTGAAGTTGTGTCTTTGGAATGGGTATTTCTTTTATAGAGATGGAGGTTGCTTCGTCCTTCTTGTATAGCTTAAGGTCATTGAGGGAAGCACCTCTTACTTAGAGGGAGAGATTTAGACTGTTACTGTCTTGGTGGCCACGGTGTACCACCCAAACTGGAAACTGAACCCGAATTATCTCGAAATAATCTGTAGGAAAGACCGCTGTATTTTGGTCTAGTTGATGAATAGCCTGATTCTGCTTCCCTACACCTCCTTTCTATTCAATTATATAGATCCAGTGTCTCAATATATTCCAAATAGTTCAGAGATTGGGTGGTACACCATGGCCATCGAGACAGTAATACTGTTCTTGTAGCTGCTACAACGACTAACTTGTAATAACCCCGATTATCTCAAAAAAATCTGTACCAAATGACGGCTGTTTTTTGGTCTACCAGTAGCTGATGGAGACAGCTTTTCGAACAGCTTTTTCTTGCCGATTTACTTCTACAGATGGTGTGAATATATTCCTAATGAGTCAGGTGTAAGTCGTGATCGATGTTACAGTACTTGAATTTACGTCATTCTAGTGAGTATCTCTTCTATATTGGTTACTCTACTCATCTCTCTTGCAAGACTTTGAATAGCCAAAGGTCATGGGAGGTATGTACTTGACATGAGTGAAGAGCTGTTGGATACCGGTACTTTATATAATATTGAACATGTCTGATTTCTAATGAACATTCAAATGATAAAAGGAGAAATAGCCTCTAGAACGAAACTTCAGTACCGGTACTAGTAGTCTCACTTCAACTCTTCAACATTACAACCTAAGCATGAACTACAATCGTAGACAGTACCGGTAATGATACTTATACTTGGATTTCCTCCTCTCCCAGTCCATCAATGATCTGACATCTGACTTGAACGAGATTCTATTCAGTTTGGGGGTCTCTGTAGTGGTTCTCTTGAAAGAGCTACCGGTACTGTACTCTCTATTCTCCTTTAGAGCTACAGCTTGGCTAGAAAGACACCATAAAGATACAGTACCTTCAATATTAATATACTAACAGTCGACTGAGAACTGAAAGAAGTGTTTGACTTGATATAACGGCCTATTTCAAAAACTTCATGGTAATGGTTATCATGTTGTTTTGCTCTTCTAAGAAGCAATAGAAGCAGACTTATCTAACATCTCTACAACACCTCCTATAAGAGCAATGACTTCTCCAAGAGTTTGTATAATTATTCATTTGGTAACCGGATCGAATACAGCCCCAAAATAATACATGTGTTTTGATTTCTTTCTTTCTGGATGCCATCTGTCCTGGTGTGAAGTGCTGGTCTCTATTCTTCCTTGAGGGTCATTGATAACATGAACCTCAGGATTTCATCCATACAACATTGATACAAGATTACTAGCCTATCTAATTTGTTATTCATCGTTCAATTAATGGAAGCAGCTTACAACTTCAACTATGCCTGTACAATACGAGTAAGAGTGTCTTACACATGTGTGGTTGATCGGTAGTATTCACAGTACGTCTCTTCCACTTTATATATCAGTAAGGTCATTCATAAACAGAGCATAAATAGAGAAAGAACTAAGACATCTAATTGGCATTATATAAGTGCTTTTGAGTACCGGTACCCTGAACGGCTCTACTTGTAGACTTACTGGAACGGTGTAATCTACCCGTAATAATAAACCATAGAGCTCTTTGAGAGTGCAACTTATCCCTCTATTATACGATCGTGTTCTTCTTTCTCAGTCTGTACTTCCCAAATGATTCACCTCTGATATTAAGACCTGCAGAAAGCTATGTTCTCAGATGTAACAGAGAGTACAAGAGAAATACTTATAAGAGCCATTAGCAGCTTTTGGTTTAGTTGTGCTTTATTTCAAGCTCATGGCAGATGGTCATCGCTCTACAGACCTCACATCTTGAATGGTCCCCAAAAAACACAACGGATACTCAATTGACAAGAATATAACTTGTATGGGCATTCTGAGCTTGAATATCGTTCTTTTCTGTTCTTTCAGAAACCAATGGAAGATTTTGAACACCTCCTAACACTCTTCAATCTCTAGGCTATAGCCTATTGGTCTACCTCTTCTCTCTTAAGACCCACCACAACACCCACTCAACCACCCTCCCCAAGCCCAATTCACCCCAGTAAACCCCTCCCACACCAATTGACCCTTTACCATCCTTTCCACAACCTCACATTTCATTTTTTCCTCTTTTCTTTTTTCTTTTTTTTTCTTTCTTTTTTTTTTTTTT